>ONZH01029368.1:0-81442 GCA_900303285.1 Rhinella marina
TACCATGGCATCGACCTGTAATTCAGGCCACCTTCAAAAGAAGGACTTAAAACCCCCACCCCAGGTCTCGCTAAGCCTCACCCCCGACTCAGTCAGGCCACACCCCCTCCCACTTCGCAGCCAATGGGGATTGAAAAAATGAAGCTAAAATTCAACTTCTGTCAGCTGCAGGGGTGGGTGACAGGTTGACTTTTTTTCTGCAACAACTACCAGAAACACTAAATGAAATAGATTAAATATACCCATGCGAAGCGATGTTTTTTTCCACTGCTACCCATTGTGTGTCCTCATAAATTACCATGGTATCGACCTTTAATTCAGGCCACCCTCAAAAGAAGGACTTAAAAGCAACCCAAAGTCCTGCTAAACCACTCCCCCGGACTCGGTCAGGTCACGCCCCCTCCCAATCCGCAGCCAATGGGGATTGAAAAAATGAAGGTAAAAATCAACTTCTGTCAGCTGCATTGACTTTCTCTCTGCAATGACACACAGAAACATTAAATGAAATAGACGAAATATACAGGCGAAGCCGGGTCCTTCTGCTAGTATATATATATATATATTAAAACGCAAGAAAAACTATACATATGTGGTATAGTAATTGGACTGACCTAGGGAATAAAAGCAACAGATCAGTTTTACCGAAAAAGAAACACATTTTTTAAAAAAATGTGAAATGGTGTTTTTTTTTTATAATTCCACCCCATTTATATTTCTTTCTCACTTCCCACCATGTTACATGCAACTGCAAATGGTGCCATTACAAAAGTGCATCTTGTCCCGCAAAAAACAAGCCCTCATAAGGCTATGTAAATAAAATATAAAAAAAGTTATGGCTTTGGGAGCGCTGGGATTAAAATACAAAAATTAAAAATAGGAAAATCACCTGGTTTTGAAACTGTTAAAGGCACTCTGTCACCGATGACCTCCCTATTCAACGGTTTGCACCAATTTAAAGCACTGCTTTTCTTTTGTTGATTGGAGGTTCCATTCCTAAGTTATGATCATTTTTCTTAATATGAAAATTAGGCCTTTGGTGCAATGAGGGCATCATCATCATCATCATTCTTGTTGCATTCATGCTCCTCTCCTTTCTGTAGATAGCACATCCCTCACTACTTTGCCACTTCCTGGACTTGTCATTCAAACCAGTGAAGGCGGGAGCTGGCCAAAGAAAGGAGTGGAGCTTGTGTGGAACAAGAGCAACAATGATGCCCTCATTACACTAAAGGCGTCATTTGTATATTAAGAAAAAATATCATAACTTGTAAACATAGCCTCAGAACAAGAAAGGAAAAGCAGTATTTTAATCAGGTGAACCATAGCTATGTGTCTATTCAAACAGTTAGATAGAGAGGTCACTGATGACAGATTCCCTTCAATGTCCTGCATTTTTTTCACTACCTATATCAGCACTTTTTGAGAAAGACAATTGCTAAGGTTATTACAGGTCTAATGGAAATCTAGCATCGGGTTACTATTCCGCGCATGCTTTATGAACTTCAAGTGTCATATCATGTTGCCAGCGCTGTAGATGAAGAATTGCTATATAAGTCTGCAAACACCAGGTGTCTGCTTTCCTGAATGTACATGCCCATACAGTATACGTAGGTTTAGAATAGGTCCTCCCTGACTCAGACCACCCTGGCACGTGTAGGCGGGCACAGATGTGTTTTGATTAAAATATATTGGCTGAGAGTCTCGGATTTTATCATATCAGAGTGAGGGCTTATTCCATATATTATGTTTGCATCTATTGTGTTAAAGCATTATTTTCTGTGATTTTTTTTTCTTTATACACACCAGTTGTATGCCATAAATTGCTCTAGCTATATATTTTTTCATTTCTCGGTACAATCTAAGAATCACCATTCTGATTTTTACTGTAAGTGAACTGCAAGTCATCATACTAAGGGCCCATTCACACTACCACGTGAATGGGTCCGCATCTATTCCGCAATTTTGCGGAATAGATGCGGCCCCATTCACTTCAATGGGCGGTTCGCGATCTTGACAAGTATAGGCATTTTCAATGGGGCGCCCGTCTGTGTGTTCTGCAAATTGCGGAACACACGCCGGGCGGCACCCGTAGTATTGCGGGTCCGCATTATTACTATACTACCGTCATGTGAATGGGCCCTAACTGTAATCTTCAGTAACATAGGAGTAAGTACCAAATAAGTCAGCCTGATGGCTGACTATAACTGTTGTTATGCAAATCACATATCTAATTCTGAAGGTCCCTATACACTGCTCAATGGAGCAGGCAATTGTTGGGAAGGAAGTGTTCCATCTCAACAATCATCTGCTCATCAGTGGAGAAGACCTCTCCATTAACATGGCAGGATTTAATGAGGATTTTGGCATGGGCTTTCATCAAATTTTCTAACATTCTGTTCTACTGTATGTGAATGGTGTTAACAATCTCTGGAATAAATTCAGGCAGATTTTTGTTCATGCCATGAAAAATAATTAAGCGCAAGGAGAATGAGTATGATTCTGCCCAGAAAAGCTGTGGATTAACCCTTATGCAGATCCACTGGCATATCTACTGCACATCCCAGGCAGACTTGCGTTTCTGCTGTGAATCCTATTACAAATACATGTCAAATGAACATTCCCCAGGTCACTTTCACATGGCAGTATTTTGGTACGTATTCCATTACTATTGTAAGCCAAAGCCAGGAGTAGAACATAAATAATCAGAATCATAAAAAGATTTGAACCTCTTGTATGTTTTTGATCTGCTCTTGGTTTTGGCTTACAAATACTGATACAAAAAACTTTCCAAAATACTGATGATTGAAAGTGACCATAAGTCCTGATCATTATGTGGTAGGAGAAGAGGGAACCCCTGAAAATACTTTCACTCCTGTGAAACTCTACTCACATTTCTACCTCAAAGAAGCTATCGTAGGTAAAGATGAAGAGGATAAAGTATTTCATATCTGTATATGATGTCCAAGATTTGCTTACAGCTTTGTACGTACTCATGTCAAGTGTCTGTATGCAGACTGTTTGCGATCCTTGCTGTAAAAGTGAAAGGTCTTGCTGCTTCTAGGTAATCCATGACCCATTAGCAAGGAGCTCCAGGGTTCCTGGGGATCCAGATTGGGAATTATAGGTCTAGGAAGATGGTTTCCAAATACTGCTACCCTCAATGTCATGAAAATGTCATGGCAGCATTCCAAACACAAATGGCAGAATAATTCAGACCCAGGTATTTTATGCAATGTAAACTTCTATCTGGAACTTTAAGCCAAATTAAAATGTGAAAGGTACTGTATATAATGTAGTTAAAGGGGTTATCTGGAATTTAATGGATATGCCATGAATGTCTATTAGGTACAGGTTCCACCTCTGGGACCCACCCCTATCTCAAGAATAGGGCCCCAACAAGAATGGGGAGGACGTTGCACAGAGGAGGCTCTCTCCAGTCACCGCTATGGGATTTCTGAACGTAGTGTGCTTACTTGGCTGTTTTTGGAATTCCCAAAGTAATGAATGGAGAGCAATGTGTATGCACAGCCTCCTCTCCATTCTCAGCCATGCTCTATAGGACCCCGCTCTTGAGATAGATGGACCCACACCTACTGCTAATTTATGGCATATACTGAGAGGATATTTCATAAATGTCCACTCCACATGGGAAAACTCTTCTAATTTTAGTGATTGTTTGAGTGATCGTAGCTCTTAGTTAGACACAAGGAAATATATTTCAGTTTTCACATGAATAAACCAAAAATGTTACAAAGCCAGTTACTACTACTGACCTTAAATTAAGGAAACAAAATCAACTCCCATGACATTTAGCATGTATTCTAATGTTATCATTCTTATTTTACTAAGCTAAATACTGAGCTTTAGTGCTCCAAAAAGTTTCCAAATGGAAAGAGAAAGCAATCTGGTTCCACAACTATTCTGCACAGCGCTATTAAAGAACAGGTTTAAACCTTTTTGCCCTTGAGAAAGGTTCTATTTTTAAAATTGTTTAATGGCAGAAACCCCATTCAATAATGTGCACATTACCTAAGTAAAGTGGTGCTTGAAAGCTTTTGAACCCTTCCAAATTTTCTATATTTCTGCATAAATTTGACCTAAAACTACATCATACAAGTCCTAAAAGTAGATAAAGATAACTAAATCAAACAAATGATTCAAATATATTAGACTTGGTCATTTATATATAGAGAAAACTATCCAATGTCACATGTCTGTGAGTATGTGAGCCTTTGCTTTCAGTGTCTGGTGTGACCCTCTTGTGCAGCAATAATAGCATTTCTATTAGATTAAGGTCAGGACTTTAACTTCTACAACTTTAACTTTATTCTTCTTCAACCATTCTTTCATAAAATGACTTGTGTGCTTAGGGTTGCTGTCATGCATGATCCATGTTCTCTTGAGATTCACTTCAGAGATACATTCCCTAACATTCTCTTTTAGAATTTTCTGGTATAGTTCAAAATTTATTGTTCTATCAATGATGGCAAGCCATCCTGGCCCAGATATGTCAAAACAAGGCCAAACTATGATACTACCACCACCATGTTTCACAGATATGATGAGGATTTTATGCTGGGATGCAATGTTTTCCTTTCTCCAAACATAATACTTCTCATGTAAACCAAGAAGTTTTATTTTGATCTTATCTGTCCATAAAACATTGTTCCAATAGCATTCTGGCTTGTCCGGGTGATCTTTAGCAAACTTTAGATGGGAAACAACATTCTTTTTGAAGACTAGTATCTTTCCCCCTTCCAATCCTGCCATGCACACCACTGTTGTTTCGTGTCTCCCTGATGGTGGACTCATGATGGTGGAATCATTAAAGAGCCTCTATCAGCACGATCAACCCTATTAAATCAGGCATATTACCTAGTAGGGTGGATCATGCTAATTAAAATGATACCTTATATATCTTTGTAGGTTGCAGTGTTGTGGAGATATGCAGATTTTTATGTGACTCACAAATAATCATTGGTGGTCCGGTGTTAATATGTTATGTGGAAACATTGGTTTCAGTGGGTTTTATCAAAATCATCCATTCCCCGGAATGAATGATTTTGATAATGTGCTGTGGCTTATATCTATGCATTCATTGATGACAGTGGACCCACCAATTACATCAATGACTCTACATAACATATTAATACTGGACCATCAATGATTATTTGTGAGTCACAGCATAGCTACCATTAGACAGGCCTATTAGCCATGTCAATGAAAGGGGAGGGGGAAGTGCAATGAGCACTAGTGGCGTAGCTTTAGCAGAGCTTGAACTGCTACACCCCGCCCTTTGGTGCTCCAGCTGCCTGATTTGCATAAAAAAAGTCCTCTTATCGCCACAACACTACCACCTACAAAAATAAATAGAATATTGTTTTAATCAACATGATCAACCCTACCAGGTAATATGCCTGGTTCAACGGGGTTGATCATGCTGACAGAGGCTCTTTAATATTACCTAATGTGAGAAATGTCTTTAGTTGCTTAGAAGTTACCTTGTGAAATCACAGACTATTACACGCCTGGCTCTTGACGTGATCTTTGTAGGTTGATCACTCCTGGGGAGGATAATGATGGTCTTGAATTTCCTTCATTTGTACACAATCTGTCTGACTGTGGTAGAGCCCAAACTTTAGAGAGGGTTCTATAACTTTTCCAGCCTGATGAGCATGAACATCTCTTCTTCTGAGCTCTTCAGTAGTCTCCTTTGTCGATGCCTTGATACACTTTCACAAACGTGCTATGAAGAACAGAGTTTGAAAGATCTCTGTTTTTAACCCCTTCCTGACGCAGCGACTTTCCATTTTTCTGAGTTTTCGTTTTTTGCTCCCTACCTTCCTCGAGTCCCGGAGCCATAACTTATTTTTATTCACATAGTTGTATGAGCACTTGTTTTTTGTTTGACTAGTTGTACAGTCTAATGCCAACATTTAATATGGCATACAATGTTAGAGGGAAGCTAACACCATTTTGGGATATGTATAACTTTTTGATAATTTTTTATTAAATTTTTAAAGTGATGAAAAAACAGCGAATCAGCCATTTTTTATTTTCTGTTACAGCATTCACCATATAGGATACATTTTTTTATATTTCAATAGTACGGCATTCTCACATGCAGCAATGCCCATGATGTTATTTTTTTTTCATTGTTTATTTTGATTTGGGGAAAGAGGGTGATTTTTTTTTCAAAACTTTAACTTCTTTTTATGTCCCCATGTGTACTCCAGCTTGCAATCATAAGATTTTAAGGAATTTGCTCAATTACTCTATATAGAAATAGGTATGTTAACCACTTCAAGTCTGCCCATTGACTATAAACGTCCTTGAGCTTTGCCCCCTGTGTGCAGCACCTGTACATAGAAGCTCCGTGACTCAGCTGCCTCCTGACAGCCAAGAACATGGAGCTTTAACCTGAGACCTTTTTTCCTGGTCTCCAGGCTTTTGATCACTCTGACAAGCTGTCAAAGCCATCACAAATGCTTGTACTATCTCACTCTCATTACTGCCGGTCACAGAGCAGTTTACAACTACATATTGGGTGTTTTTGCAAACTTCAGAATCAGGAAAATATTCAGGAAAAATGAATTGAAAATCTGCGAAAAAAATATATATATTTTAAATTTCACCTTCCTTCTGTTTTAATTCTTGTGGGAAATCTAAAGGGTTAACAAACTTTGGAAAATCAGTTTTGATTACATTGGGGGCTGTAGTTTCTACAATATGTTCATTTATGGGAGGTTTCTATTATTTAAGCCCCTCAAAGTCACTTTAGAATTGCAAAGGACCTTTAAAATTAACTATTGGAAATTTTCATGAAGATCTTAAAAATTACATCTAAAATTTGAAGCCTTCTAACGTCCTAAAAAAAAATAAAATTACATTTCCAAAATTATGCCAAAATAAAGTGGACATATGGTGAATGTTCATTAATAATTTTATTAGATATCCCTATGCAACTTAAAAGCAGAGAAATTCATATTTAAAAAAATTGTGATTTTTTTTTTTCTTCAAAATTTTCAATAAATTTTGATTTTTTATAAATAAAGGTAAAACATATTGACTCAAATTTACCATTAACATGAAGTACAATGTGTCATGAGAAAACATTCTCTGAATGGCTTGGATAAGTAAAAGCGTTCCAAAGTTATTACCACATGAAGTGACACATGTCAGATTTGCAAAATTAGGCCTAGTCTTGAAGTGGTTAAAGTTCAGTGCTGCCACCTGCTGGCCTGAACTGTAATATACAGGTAATGAGCCAGAAAGCCTAGTACAGGCTCATTACCATCATAGAGCGCTTTCCCCAATCTCCGCCAGGGGAAAGTGTTCTTTCACCGGAAGCATGTGCTTCTGGGTTCTAGCCCTCTCAGATGCCATTGTCACATTTGACCTTGGCATCTGAGGGCTTAAATGTCACAGTCAGCATAACTACCGGTCGTGGACATTAGCAGTATGCAACAGCAGGCACCCGGTGGCTACGGTGCACATTCCTCTCTGGAGTGGGCGCCATCTTTAAAGACCCAGCATCCGCAATACATGTATGGCGGATGTCGGGAAGGGGTTAAATAAGACTGGTTGGCCACTGACGCCTTATTATCCTATTGATTGAAAACACCTTCAAACTATCTGCTGATCCTAAAAGTTCACATACTTTTGGCACTCACAGATCGTATGTCATAATGGATCATTTTCCTCAATAAATAAATGACCAAGTTTAATATTTTTTACTCATTTGCTTGATTTGGTCATCTTTATCTACCTTTAGGACTTGTGTGAAGATCTGATCTAGTTTTAGGTCAAATTTATACAAAAGTATTGAAATGGCTGAAGGGTTCACAAAATTTTAAGCACTACTGTAGCAATCAATTGATGGCAACCAATGTGGTATTTGGCAAGTCGCAGGAAGGAGAGATGACCTAGCTGAACTGTCAGTTTTATTCAGCAGACATGAGCCTTTCCAAACCACATGATGTGCAATACAGTGATTTACCATTTAGCTTATTTCACTATTGTTCAGGTCATTATGTAATGATCCTTCGACTGCTGTGAGCCAAGGCTCCATCATGAATTATTAACAGACAGGAAAATTAGGCACATTGAAATGGGAATCATCAGGTTTTAGCAGCCCAGCTAACTTGTACAACCCCAGTTTGATATTGTCTGCCAAGACATTCACCACAAAACAAATCACTCAGAGTGAAAACAGACTTGTCGTATGCTTCCCATAGACCAAGACCATGTTTTTAATAAATAGGTTGATAATGATACGATAATGAAAATGATAACGATGATATAACTGGATCTTGTATTTTAAGAACATGAGGTGCTCTAATAGTTTCAGGTAGGAAAGAGGTTGCAGATTACCGTCTGTGCTGTGGCATGTGTGTACTGAACATTACCTCTGCAGCCAGGAAGACATCAGCAGTGCAAGACCAAAGCACATCAATGGAAGTAGTGGGGAGAAATGGAGCATGTATGGCTCCTTTTGTTATTTTAGTACATTAACAGGGCAATCTGCATTTTTATTTAACTCAGACAACCCCTTTAACCGCCCAACTGTTTTGCCCGAGTCCAGCTCGGGCGGTGAGAAAAGTAGCTAACTGGAGGGGTGAGGGCTGCTTTAGATGGTGATATCTCCTCAATGGTAGCAGCTAGAAACATGCGACTGGTCTTGTATGAAAGCTGACAGAGGAGAAATCACTGTTCAAAGTAATCAAGTCGGAATAATCGCGAGTAAAACCTGGTTTTACATTCATTTTTAGCTGCATTCACAGCATCCCGATTTCTATCAGTGATATCTTTCTCTGTCCTGAATATATTGCTGTCATTTTGGTATCGTCTGAAAGCTTGGAATGTCTGTTTTCAAACAGGATCAGTTGCATGTTTCTAGCTGCTACCATTCAGGAGATAGCAGCATCTAAAGCAGCCCTCCCCCCTCCAGTTAGCTACTTTTCCCACTGCTGGAGCTCCGTTCTCGCAAAACAGTTAGGGGGTTAAGCAGCGTGACACCATAAGATCAACTTATTTTTGGGTTGGCCCTTCTAACAAAAAAAAAAAAGTTTCCTTTTAATGTGGACAACTAAAATATGTGTCCATTATTTATGGAACTTTTGGAAATTATACTTTCCACAGCTCCTAAACAAAACGGGGACAATTTATTTCACCCATACACCAGGAAACTGGTGCAAAAAGCTACAAACCCTGGGTTTGAGACTTTTTGAATGGCAGTTGTGCAAAAAAAAATTGCATCAGATGTGCTGCATCAGATTTGGCATTGGTTGTGAAGGGCAGAACTATTGGCCCCGATAGATCTATTCAGATACAAAATATAGGGTTTACGTTTAAAACTTAACCTTTAATAGGTATAAATAAGACTTACGCCTACAGTGTGTTTACAAAAAAAAGTGCCCAAAAATAACAGTGCAATAAGGAATGATGCAGCCTTACCATACCACATAGACACAAATAGAAAAGAAAGAGGGCCCTAGTCTAGGGATACTGGGTCTCTGACCACTACGTGGCCCTAAAAACCCCCTTAGCTGTATATACAGGGGTCAAGAGCAGACATCCCGTATATAGGAGCACATTCTCACTAGGCTATCCCTCAAGACCTGTCCCTAGGGCGATAGTTTGACTGCCCAGCAATTCGTCAAGGGAAGGTACCTGGGGGAGCCCTAACATAACAGAAATAGTTACTTTCCGTCCCGACGCGTTTCCTCGGTCCTATCCGACCAATTCTTCAGGGGACTCGTTGACAAAGAGCAGCATCGGAGCCAGCATTAGTTCTCTGTCTGGACTCCACAATAGCACTGGATGCGCCCTGATGTTCGGCGCTAGCCCAGAAAGCAATGGTGAGGCATATGGCATCCACGCTGGTCTATATGCCGCGTGGAGTTAAATACCTACTTCCTGCTTAATAATCCTCCCACCCCTCACCTTGAGGTGGGAGGAGCCACACTTCTGGAGACGTACCTACATGCCAGAATGGGCTCTGCTACATCGCGCGTATCCTGCGCATGCGCCTACAATAGGGGCTGCGCACGCGCTCCATGCAGTAAACCACATTCACCTTTCAATAACTCAATCAGGCGTCTATCCAGGGGTATGTATTGAAGGAGTCAGGGATTTCAGTGACGTGTAGGCAACGTCATACTCGGAATCCTGCCTCCCATCAACTAACACTTAGCCATCTACATTTGGGTATGAAAGATATTCATAGTTATGACCCCATTTTGGCAAGTGTTTTTATTTATCTTATATAGGTATTTTGACAGTAGATTCTTATAAAATAGCGTGGATATAGTAAGACAAGAAAGAGACTCGTGAGGCTCTGCGTATAAATCGCAGCCCACTATACAATGTTCACAAACATACACAATGGAGTGTCCCACTCCAAGATTGATGTGAGATTCAGAGAACCAATATATCCGGAACATATCCAGCAATATATGACTGACAAAGCTGTATACTTCCTGCTTAAAACTAGCTCTTCACACGAGACAAACTCCACTGAGTAGCTTATCACCATGGCATTGGGGTATTAAGATGATCATAAGAAACATCCAAACAGGAGCTGTTCATTTAAACCATTTGGGGAACTAGTTTTTAATTCAAAAAATCCACCAGCTCTCGCGTTGGAGTATTCTTTTATCCCAATCTCCCCTCCTGACGGGATATGGAATCAATTCGATCCCCATAAAGCCGAGCGAAGAGATATCCCCTCCATGGTGACTTCTCATATGTTGGGCCAGTGGAGTATCCCTCTGATGTCTGATGTCGCTCAGGTGTTCACTTACACGTCTACGCAGCTCTCTCGTGGTCTTACCCACATATTCAAGATTGCAACTACAGGTAACCCTATAGATTACTCCCTTAGATCGGCAGTTAATAAAATCTTTTATCCCATAAACCTTTCCTGTGTTGTTACTAGAGAAAGAGCGACACCGTTTAATTAGGGGACCTGCCACACAACCACTACAGCGAAAACAACCAATTGTTTTTTGTGGCCACCAATGTGGGGTTATTTTCTCTTCACTGTAGTGGCTGTGCACGAGGCGATCTCTCAAGCTCCGCCCCTTACGAAAGGTGATTTGTGGTGTACTAGAGATCATCCTTCCAATCTCTGGATCCAGCTGCAAAGTCCCCCAGTGTTTATTTAAAATCTGCCGCACCTCCGTGGTTGCTTCATCGAATGTGGCAATTAATCGTACGGCGGTATCAGTACTCTGTAAATGTTTAGAATACAGAAGTTGACCGCGATCCGTGTTTATAGCCCTCCGGAAAGCCCTCCTAAGGACCCTATCTGGGTACCCTCTCTCTCGAAATCGCCTTCTAAGGTCACTCGCTTGTTCCTTGAATTCTGAGACCAGGGAGCAATTTCTCCTGAGTCGTAGGTACTGTCCTACCGGAATTCCCTGCTTTAGGGGGCGGGGATGATGGCTTTCCCACCTAAGAAGGGAATTGGTAGAGGTGGGTTTCCGGAACACCTTTGTAGCGATCACACCGTCTCTGCCTTTGCTGATTAAGATATCTAGGAAGGGCAGGGACTGGGAATCAATCTCTGCCGTAAATCTCAGTCCAATATCATTTGTGTTCAGGGATTTAACAAAATCCCTGAATTGGTCCCTGTGGCCCCTCCACACCACAAACACGTCATCAATGTAGCGATACCACATGACGACGCTGTCTATGTGCGGAGGGGCCACATCACCAAAGACGTAATTTCTCTCCCACCAGCCCAGGAGCAAATTAGCATACGACGGGGCACAAGAACTCCCCATCGCAGTACCCCTGAGCTGGTGGAAGAACACGCCATCAAACAGAAAGTAGTTTCTAGTTAGCAAAAACTCCAATAATTGGAGTACCATCAAATTATGGGCTCTGAACTGACATCCTCTAGAATCCAGAAATGTTGAGTTGCTTTTAGGCCGAAATCATGTGGTATGGAGGAGTACAGGGCCTCTACATCAATGGAGGCCAACAACATATCATCCTCCAAAATGACCCCCTCAAGACGGCACAATAAATCCCCTGTATCACGGATGTACGATGGCAGAGCCTTAACAAAGGGTGCCAAAATAACATCTATATAGATACCCACATTTTGTGTAACACTGTTGACTCCTGACACAATAGGGCGACCCCTCAGGGGGCTCACCCCCTTGTGTATCTTTGGAAGGCTATAGAAGGTTGCAATGGTAGGCGATTTACGAAAGAGAAAACCATACTCCTCCTCAGAAAGCAAGTTGTTATTTTTAGCTTCCCGTAGGATCAACAATAGTTCCTTTTGATAGATATTAGTAGGGTCCTCTTTTAGCCTTTCGTATGTGCTTTTGTCCCTCAGTATGTCCAGGCTCATTTTCTTGTATTGGGGGGCATCCAAGATGACAATGTTGCCACCCTTATCGGAGGGTTTAATACAAATCCCCTTCTCCTTCTCTAAATTAAGAAGGGCCTGGTATTCTTCCTTGGGACAATTAAAGCAATGATTCTCTATTTTGATTCCTTCCAAGTCTTTGCAAACATGATTTAAAAAAAACATCTATACAAGATGGATCACCAATTGGTGGCATTCTAGTGCTTTTGTTCTTCAAGGGAGTAAAAGGTCCTTGTCCACTCATAGGGGAGGTATCGGACAGAGAATACAGTAGTCTCACGTCCTCAAGGATATCCTGAGGGATACCCAACTCTTTACTCTCCCTTTTCCTTATAGAACAAAAATGTTTATGCCAACGTAATTTCCTCGCAAACAAATTTAAGTCTTTGACCCAACTAAACAAGTTGAAAGTCGTAGTGGGTACATAGGAGAGACCTTTGTTAAGAAGCGAGATTTCTACAGGAGTCAATGTGCGGGTTGAGAGATTAAATATCTGATTATTTTGTATGGTATTTTTCTATAAATCTGGATTCATAGAAGATTGGGGAAGAGAGGTGTGAATTGGGGCTAAGTCTATAACCGAAGGGTGATAGAGACCTCCAATTACTAAGTTTGATTGCGTGCACGCAGTTGATATGGCGTGCTCTGTTCTAAAAAACGTGGATTGGGACCACTATGTCCTCCCCTCCCTCTCCCACGATGGCGACCTCTACCCTTATTTGACTTCTGGGTATTCCCCTCCTTTTCACCTTCAGATACTTCAGTGTCACTGGAAGTCACATCAGATTCCGGGTGTCTACGAGCTCCACTGTTAAATATAGTAGAGTACACTCTATTCTCCTTGAAATCCAGGAGATCACGATTAAATTGTCGATGTTTCCTCTCTTTTAAATGAAACTGAAATTTCTCCAAGATATTTTTAAGTGCAATCTCCTTATTAACGAAATCCGGTTCCTGTGAGAACCGTTGTGTGATTTCGATGTGTTCCTTGAGCTTACTCTCCAAGTTATTTAGGGCTGTTTTTTCTTCTTCCAGTAGCAGGTGCATGAATCGAAGGGAGCTCTTAGTAGCCTCCTCTTCCCATTTGTTAATTAGTGTCGCACTCCTGCACCTGCTCGCCGGAGCCAGAGAAATACGTAGCCCTCTTGGTACTATTTTACATTTGATATAATTTTCCAGTGACTGTACCTCCCACCAAGATGTTATTTGGTCTTTATATATTTTTGTCAGATCTCTAAAAGCCACTTTAAATGATGGTATATATCATCTTTGGACCAGTGTTTTCTCCGAAAACACTTCACCAGCCTCTGAGAGCCATTGATTTTTATCCAGGCCAATAGACAAAAAACCTGCCATACCTATGAGCTACTGAAATCAGCAAATAACAATCCAATTGCGATAGGCACCTGGAAGGAGTGCCAATAACCCACGTAATCAAATCAGATACAAAATATAGGGTTTACGTTTAAAACTTAACCTTTAATAGGTATAAATAAGACTCACATCAATCTTGGAGTGGGACACTCCATTGTGTATGTTTGTGAACATTGTATAGTGGGCTGCGATTTATACGCAGAGCCTCACGAGTCTCTTTCTTGTCTTACTATATCCACGCTATTTTTATAAGAATCTACTGTCAAAATACCTATATAAGATAAATAAAAACACTTGCCAAAATGGGGTCATAACTATGAATATCTTTCATACCCAAATGTAGATGGCTAAGTGTTAGTTGATGGGAGGCAGGATTCCGAGTATGACGTTGCCTACACGTCACTGAAATCCCTGACTCCTTCAATACATACCCCTGGATAGACGCCTGATTGAGTTATTGAAAGGTGAATGTGGTTTACTGCATGGAGCGCGTGCGCAGCCCCTATTGTAGGCGCATGCGCAGGATACGCGCGATGTAGCAGAGCCCATTCTGGCATGTAGGTACGTCTCCAGAAGTGTGGCTCCTCCCACCTCAAGGTGAGGGGTGGGAGGATTATTAAGCAGGAAGTAGGTATTTAACTCCACGCGGCATATAGACCAGCGTGGATGCCATATGCCTCACCATTGCTTTCTGGGCTAGCGCCGAACATCAGGGCGCATCCAGTGCTATTGTGGAGTCCAGACAGAGAACTAATGCTGGCTCCGATGCTGCTCTTTGTCAACGAGTCCCCTGAAGAATTGGTCGGATAGGACCGAGGAAACGCGTCGGGACGGAACGTAACTATTTCTGTTATGTTAGGGCTCCCCCAGGTACCTTCCCTTGACGAATTGCTGGGCAGTCAAACTATCGCCCTAGGGACAGGTCTTGAGGGATAGCCTAGTGAGAACGTGCTCCTATATACGGGATGTCTGCTCTTGACCCCTGTATATACAGCTAAGGGGGTTTTTAGGGCCACGTAGTGGTCAGAGACCCAGTATCCCTAGACTAGGGCCCTCTTTCTTTTCTATTTGTGTCTATGTGGTATGGTAAGGCTGCATCATTCCTTATTGCACTGTTATTTTTGGGCACTTTTTTTTGTAAACACACTGTAGGCGTAAGTCTTATTTATACCTATTAAAGGTTAAGTTTTAAACGTAAACCCTATATTTTGTATCTGATTTGATTACGTGGGTTATTGGCACTCCTTCCAGGTGCCTATCGCAATTGGATTGTTATTTGCTGATTTCAGTAGCTCATAGGTATGGCAGGTTTTTTGTCTATTGGCCTGGATAAAAATCAATGGCTCTCAGAGGCTGGTGAAGTGTTTTCGGAGAAAACACTGGTCCAAAGACGATATATACCATCATTTAAAGTGGCTTTTAGAGATCTGACAAAAATATATAAAGACCAAATAACATCTTGGTGGGAGGTACAGTCACTGGAAAATTATATCAAATGTAAAATAGTACCAAGAGGGCTACATATTTCTCTGGCTCCGGCGAGCAGGTGCAGGAGTGCGACACTAATTAACAAATGGGAAGAGGAGGCTACTAAGAGCTCCCTTCGATTCATGCACCTGCTACTGGAAGAAGAAAAAACAGCCCTAAATAACTTGGAGAGTAAGCTCAAGGAACACATCGAAATCACACAACGGTTCTCACAGGAACCGGATTTCGTTAATAAGGAGATTGCACTTAAAAATATCTTGGAGAAATTTCAGTTTCATTTAAAAGAGAGGAAACATCGACAATTTAATCGTGATCTCCTGGATTTCAAGGAGAATAGAGTGTACTCTACTATATTTAACAGTGGAGCTCGTAGACACCCGGAATCTGATGTGACTTCCAGTGACACTGAAGTATCTGAAGGTGAAAAGGAGGGGAATACCCAGAAGTCAAATAAGGTAGAGGTCGCCATCGTGGGAGAGGGAGGGGAGGACATAGTGGTCCCAATCCACGTTTTTTAGAACAGAGCACGCCATATCAACTGCGTGCACGCAATCAAACTTAGTAATTGGAGGTCTCTATCACCCTTCGGTTATAGACTTAGCCCCAATTCACACCTCTCTTCCCCAATCTTCTATGAATCCAGATTTACAGAAAAATACCATACAAAATAATCAGATATTTAATCTCTCAACCCGCACATTGACTCCTGTAGAAATCTCGCTTCTTAACAAAGGTCTCTCCTATGTACCCACTACGACTTTCAACTTGTTTAGTTGGGTCAAAGACTTAAATTTGTTTGCGAGGAAATTACGTTGGCATAAACATTTTTGTTCTATAAGGAAAAGGGAGAGTAAAGAGTTGGGTATCCCTCAGGATATCCTTGAGGACGTGAGACTACTGTATTCTCTGTCCGATACCTCCCCTATGAGTGGACAAGGACCTTTTACTCCCTTGAAGAACAAAAGCACTAGAATGCCACCAATTGGTGATCCATCTTGTATAGATGTTTTTTTTAAAATCATGTTTGCAAAGACTTGGAAGGAATCAAAATAGAGAATCATTGCTTTAATTGTCCCAAGGAAGAATACCAGGCCCTTCTTAATTTAGAGAAGGAGAAGGGATTTGTATTAAACCCTCCCGATAAGGGTGGCAACATTGTCATCTTGGATGCCCCCCAATACAAGAAAAATGAGCCTGGACATACTGAGGGACAAAAGCACATACGAAAAGGCTAAAAGAGGACCCTACTAATATCTATCAAAAGGAACTATTGTTGATCCTACGGGAAGCTAAAAATAACAACTTGCTTTCTGAGGAGGAGTATGGTTTTCTCTTTCGTAAATCGCCTACCATTGCAACCTTCTATAGCCTTCCAAAGATACACAAGGGGGTGAGCCCCCTGAGGGGTCGCCCTATTGTGTCAGGAGTCAACAGTGTTACACAAAATGTGGGTATCTATATAGATGTTATTTTGGCACCCTTTGTTAAGGCTCTGCCATCGTACATCCGTGATACAGGGGATTTATTGTGCCGTCTTGAGGGGGTCATTTTGGAGGATGATATGTTGTTGGCCTCCATTGATGTAGAGGCCCTGTACTCCTCCATACCACATGATTTCGGCCTAAAAGCAACTCAAACATTTCTGGATTCTAGAGGATGTCAGTTCAGAGCCCATAATTTGATGGTACTCCAATTATTGGAGTTTTTGCTAACTAGAAACTACTTTCTGTTTGATGGCGTGTTCTTCCACCAGCTCAGGGGTACTGCGATGGGGAGTTCTTGTGCCCCGTCGTATGCTAATTTGCTCCTGGGCTGGTGGGAGAGAAATTACGTCTTTGGTGATGTGGCCCCTCCGCACATAGACAGCGTCGTCATGTGGTATCGCTACATTGATGACGTGTTTGTGGTGTGGAGGGGCCACAGGGACCAATTCAGGGATTTTGTTAAATCCCTGAACACAAATGATATTGGACTGAGATTTACGGCAGAGATTGATTCCCAGTCCCTGCCCTTCCTAGATATCTTAATCAGCAAGGGCAGAGACGGTGTGATCGCTACAAAGGTGTTCCCGGAAACCCACCTCTACCAATTCCCTTCTTAGGTGGGAAAGCCATCATCCCCGCCCCCTAAAGCAGGGAATTCCGGTAGGACAGTACCTACGACTCAGGAGAAATTGCTCCCTGGTCTCAGAATTCAAGGAACAAGCGAGTGACCTTAGAAGGCGATTTCGAGAGAGAGGGTACCCAGATAGGGTCCTTAGGAGGGCTTTCCGGAGGGCTATAAACACGGATCGCGGTCAACTTCTGTATTCTAAACATTTACAGAGTACTGATACCGCCGTACGATTAATTGCCACATTTCGATGAAGCAACCACGGAGGTGCGGCAGATTTTAAATAAACACTGGGGGACTTTGCAGCTGGATCCAGAGATTGGAAGGATGATCTCTAGTACACCACAAATCACCTTTCGTAAGGGGCGGAGCTTGAGAGATCGCCTCGTGCACAGCCACTACAGTGAAGAGAAAATAACCCCACATTGGTGGCCACAAAAAACAATTGGTTGTTTTCGCTGTAGTGGTTGTGTGGCAGGTCCCCTAATTAAACGGTGTCGCTCTTTCTCTAGTAACAACACAGGAAAGGTTTATGGGATAAAAGATTTTATTAACTGCCGATCTAAGGGAGTAATCTATAGGGTTACCTGTAGTTGCAATCTTGAATATGTGGGTAAGACCACGAGAGAGCTGCGTAGACGTGTAAGTGAACACCTGAGCGACATCAGACATCAGAGGGATACTCCACTGGCCCAACATATGAGAAGTCACCATGGAGGGGATATCTCTTCGCTCGGCTTTATGGGGATCGAATTGATTCCATATCCCGTCAGGAGGGGAGATTGGGATAAAAGAATACTCCAACGCGAGAGCTGGTGGATTTTTGAATTAAAAACTAGTTCCCCAAATGGTTTAAATGAACAGCTCCTGTTTGGATGTTTCTTATGATCATCTTAATACCCCAATGCCATGGTGATAAGCTACTCAGTGGAGTTTGTCTCGTGTGAAGAGCTAGTTTTAAGCAGGAAGTATACAGCTTTGTCAGTCATATATTGCTGGATATGTTCCGGATATATTGGTTCTCTGAATCTCACATCAATCTTGGAGTGGGACACTCCATTGTGTATGTTTGTGAACATTGTATAGTGGGCTGCGATTTATACGCAGAGCCTCACGAGTCTCTTTCTTGTCTTACTATATCCACGCTATTTTTATAAGAATCTACTGTCAAAATACCTATATAAGATAAATAAAAACACTTGCCAAAATGGGGTCATAACTATGAATATCTTTCATACCCAAATGTAGATGGCTAAGTGTTAGTTGATGGGAGGCAGGATTCCGAGTATGACGTTGCCTACACGTCACTGAAATCCCTGACTCCTTCAATACATACCCCTGGATAGACGCCTGATTGAGTTATTGAAAGGTGAATGTGGTTTACTGCATGGAGCGCGTGCGCAGCCCCTATTGTAGGCGCATGCGCAGGATACGCGCGATGTAGCAGAGCCCATTCTGGCATGTAGGTACGTCTCCAGAAGTGTGGCTCCTCCCACCTCAAGGTGAGGGGTGGGAGGATTATTAAGCAGGAAGTAGGTATTTAACTCCACGCGGCATATAGACCAGCGTGGATGCCATATGCCTCACCATTGCTTTCTGGGCTAGCGCCGAACATCAGGGCGCATCCAGTGCTATTGTGGAGTCCAGACAGAGAACTAATGCTGGCTCCGATGCTGCTCTTTGTCAACGAGTCCCCTGAAAGAATTGGTCGGATAGGACCGAGGAAACGCGTCGGGACGGAAAGTAACTATTTCTGTTATGTTAGGGCTCCCCCAGGTACCTTCCCTTGACGAATTGCTGGGCAGTCAAACTATCGCCCTAGGGACAGGTCTTGAGGGATAGCCTAGTGAGAATGTGCTCCTATATACGGGATGTCTGCTCTTGACCCCTGTATATACAGCTAAGGGGGTTTTTAGGGCCACGTAGTGGTCAGAGACCCAGTATCCCTAGACTAGGGCCCTCTTTCTTTTCTATTTGTGTCTATGTGGTATGGTAAGGCTGCATCATTCCTTATTGCACTGTTATTTTTGGGCACTTTTTTTTGTAAACACACTGTAGGCGTAAGTCTTATTTATACCTATTAAAGGTTAAGTTTTAAACGTAAACCCTATATTTTGTATCTGATTTGATTACGTGGGTTATTGGCACTCCTTCCAGGTGCCTATCGCAATTGGATTGTTATTTGCTGATTCCCCGATAGATCTATCATCATTTTTGCCTGTTTTCTGGTGTAAATAGTAACTGAAATTTACCCCCGCTACAAGGTGTTAGGAAGACAGATGGATGGAGAATGTGAGGAATCATGCCCTTCGTCATAATTTAAGCACATCCTCCAGCAAAGGAGGGGATATCAAGACTGGCATAGAAAACACCTGACCTGACTTGATAAATCTCCTCCTATGTAATTTGTAAAAGACAAGGAAATACAGCTGCATTCTCATGCTCTATAACTGGCCTCTGGAGAACACGTTCTGCAACCTTCTCTGCACCATAAAATTCAAATTTACTGCAGACAGAGCTCACGTGACGTGTGCTGTTTACTATGGGAGAGAAGCAGTTGGCCAACAGACAAATGTATATAGCAAAATGCAGGAGTATTTACTATTCCTGGAGCCTGAGGGGATTCTTAGGTCCCTCTGCCTCACGTGAGGAGAGCAGGGTTATAAAGGATACATCATAGATAGGTGCCCTGTTACAGATATGGCATCTGGGCCCTGATGCAAACATATTGGGGTCTATTACGGATTAAAATGATAGTCTACCACTGTTGGCTACTTTTCTGCTTTCTGTGTGCCAGTGTTTCAAAATTATTGACAGACATTTGCAAACTAGACTTACGAGGCCTGACTTGTGATGTTGCATATTTAAAATTCTCCCTAACCATTATGAAATCCCCTATAACAGAGCAGATCTTAGAATAAAAACGAGAGGTGCTTCATGGATTTACAGGAAGAAGCCAAAGACAAGCCAGCTATGAACCAACTGCCGTAGACAACTATGACATATCACTACGGCTGAAGTTGTAGGACTTCCTACAATCCCCATCATCAACTTAGTAAAGAGAGACTTTATATATTGGAAACAACGGGCCCGATCATTGTGTCCATCATTCAACGGATTTGCCTTGCAAAATGTCCAACTTCATGGGCATCCCAACCAACACCAGGCAGGAGCTGCAATACCAGGGTGTGCCCTGAGGGAAGAGAGGGTGCACCCTCGAGTCACTGCACAACCCTAGGGAATGCAAGAGTGAAGATCACCACCATGATCTGTGAGTACTATCACCACAATCAGAGCTACAACTACCACTACCATCCCCCAAACACTCCAAAGCAGTCCACTGCAGTAACATGAATCAGCCATAACTATCAGGTCAGGTTTTTATGTTGATTGTGCATCCATGTTTCAAAGTTGCATTTGTGGTGCCTTTCTGCTGCATTTTTCCTTAATTATAGCAAGAAAGCCACATTTTGCTGTAATTACATAAATCCGTATAAAACGAGGACCACAGACACAATGCGGGCACAGCATCCGTCCTCAAACCATTGACAGGTGAAGTGATTAACACTGATTATCTTGTTAGTGAACAATCAGTTCTTGAAGCTGATGGGTTAAGCTGGATTTACATAGGCCAACTGAGTGGCACACTCTGCTGCCCAGAAGCCATGATCAGTGGTGCCTTCATGAATGACTCGACCACCCAATGAACTAGCATTTAGCTCATTCATCGGGTAATCGGCGGCACATTTACATGGCCAGATTGTTTAGAACGGCAATTCACAGGAAACGTTGTTCCCGATAATCTGCCTGATTCTCAGGCCATGTAAATGCACCTTTAAAAGCAGAAGAGTGGGCAAGGGTGAAGACCTGAGTGACTTTGATAAAAGCCAAATTGTGATGACTTAATGAATGGGTCAGAACATCTTAAAAATGTCAGGTCTTGTGGAATATTCCTGTTATGCAGTGGGTAGTGTTTCAAGGAAGGACAACTGGGGAACCTGCAACAGGGTTATGGGTAACCATGAACACCTGGGGATAGAAGGCCAGCATGTCTGGTCTGATCCCACAGAGGAACTAATGTAGCACAAATTGCTGAAAAAGAAAATTCTAGCTACAACATAAATGTGTCATAACAGACAGACATAGCTGCAGACCAATCAGAGTGCCCATAATGATCCCTATCCAGAACCAAAAGTGCCTACAATGGGCATGCAAGCATTAGAACTGGACCATGTAGCAATGGAACATTAATGCCTGCTCTGAAGATTCCTGGATAATAGAATGGTGACATATGGGAAGAAGACAAGTCTGCACAGCCATTGTGATGCTCTGGAGAGTGATCTACTGGGAAATCTAAACATTGTGAAGGCCAAGTATACACCTTTTATGGCAATGGTGTTTTCTGATGCCAGTGTCCTCTAGGTCTAAAGTGACCAGCCACACTGCTAAAATGTCTGCTTACTGTTAGTGCATATACATCTAATACTGAGACTCTACAAAGACCAGGTCCAAGAAGTGTAAGTATATTACCTTCTTCAGTAGGCCCTGGCATCTGCTCCTTGCTGGTGATCAGAATTATCATTAGTCCATGTTGTACAGAGGGCTCTAAATACGATGCTGGTATTGCTATGATTGTAATGGGGGCACTGTGGTTGCCACAACTGTTATGAGGTTGCTGTGATGACTATAAGCGTTATGGGAATACCGTGGGATCTGAAATAAGGGCATGAGAAAATCTGCAGCCCTGCACTTTGCATGTGTCAATTATTTTCTATCATCTATAAAACCTTGTGTTGTACTTTATACTTAATTGTATAATACCAAGTCCAACCTATTTTAAGACCATTGCATGTTTTTGCCTTCCAGGGTTTCTCAGGAGTTACTTTCCAAATATCCACGTCTTTTAAATACATCAAGATGACCTGATTTTCTTAAATTTACTGATTTGATTATACTGAAAGCACTAGTAGTTTCATTACATAACTCAGACCCCACAAAGGGTCCATACAAAAAAAAAAAACGTCTGGCCACCTCTGTGTTAAGTCAAGTGGTTTTAAATGTATGATTTCCCAGGATCTACATAAGGAGTTCCTCAAATACAGGAGAGCAATATCATTCTGTGCAGCCCTAAATCTTCAGGACGCCATTCAGACGGCTTGGACAATGACAAGCTGCCATTCAGGTACGAGGCCGAAAAGAGTAAACTGATGAGAATGGTGGTTGGAGAACTTCAAACATTCATGTCTGGGTACTATTGGCTTGTGGTTTGTGATCTTGTTGCTGAAATCAGTGCACTCAGCCCCACACGTCTGCACTCATTAGAGCTGATGACATTGAACATGAACGTGCCCTGTGTTTTGGGAAATGTGATCTTTATTGGCATGTAGCTGAGACTTTTTGCATTGATTAGCAGCCAGTGTGGCTTCTCGGTACACAATGATTAGCTCATTAAATATCGCCATTGATTATAATTTTATATTTTGAATTTTCTTCTATTGCCTAAAAGGGACTTTAGACCTGACGTCTGCCTGTCTGTCTCTATCTCCTATGCAGTTCAGTACAATATATTGTCCTCTGTTATTAACCGTTTCAGGCTAGAGAGAAGTAGACTCCGGTAAACTTCCTTTTCAGTTTAGCTCATGTATCTCCACTTCTAAGGATCTCCAGAAACATTTATATACATAGGTGTGAATGATATCAGCAGGATATTTTTATATAGAAACTTTGCTTTTAAAAGCTTTACACCTTAGAAGTAGAGCTTGTTTATTGGAACTGAAGTCATTTATTGCTGCTTACACCTAAAAGAGTCATGTGTTCTGTATCTATGAAAAAATATAAGAAAAAAGATGGCCCATCCCATGTTAGGCTGGATTGCCATTTTTTGACAATTTAACAAGACAGCATTTTTTTAAGACAACTTTCCAATTTAAATTTTGAAAAGTCCTGTCACAGGACTGCACTAAGCAGAATGCAACTGAAAATCTTCCTCTGGATTGCAGCAGTATCTTGACAGTTACGCCTCATGCACACAACCGTATGTATTTTGCGGTCTGCAAATTGCGGTTCTTCAAAATACAGACAATATTGACTTAAAGGGAACCTGTCAGATCCGAAACACCCCCTGAACTAGAGTAAGCATTGTATAGTGTAAGTGGTGCTGAATCCGAATATGTAAGTTTTATCTTCATACTCACTTCCATTCTGACTCTGTGCTCCCACAAACCTGCAGTAAAATGCACTCAGTGGACTCTTCTTTGAGTCCTCTCCATTATGTGAGTGAGCACTGGAGTCCACTGAGTGCATTTTACTGCTGGTTTGTCAGAGCACAGAGTCAGAATGCAAGTGAGTATGAAGATAAAACTTACATAACCGGACTCGATGTCACTTACACTATACACTGCTTACTCTAGTTTGGAGGGTGTTTCAGAGCTGACAGATTCCTCTTAAGTGGGTCTGTGGTCACATTTTGCAACCAAGTATAGGGTAGGAATCATCCATGTGCTTTCTACATCCATACGTCCCTTCCACAAAAAGATTGAATAGTCCTCAAGATGTAGACCACGGACCCATTGAAGTCAATGGGTCCACAATAAATTTTGACGGCACACAGACTTCATTCGTATTTTGTGGATTCATGGTTTGTGGATTGAAAAACGGACACAGTCATGTGTCTGAGGCCTTTGGCTAGGCTACACAGCGACTTGTCACGCAACATAAGATCACAAAGTTGTACTACTACATCATATAGAATAATAGTGAATGTGGTAGCAACCGGCAAGTTCCCGCAACTCAAAAGTCAGCAGAAATCTAAACCTGCTAGATGTATTCATTGAATTCAACTGGAAAAGTCTTAATGCAGCACTAACATAGTTGTAGTAATCACCAGTATTCACCGAGCGCTGTGTATACAGATCAGGAAGCGCTATGTGCGCTTCCTGTTCCGGCCCGGCGGTCACATGATCGCCGGGGCCGGAAGAGTGCAGAAGCTGCCGGGTCTTTCATAGACCCGATCAGCCCTGCACTGAGGCTGTACAGAATAGTATTATGCTGTACAGCCTCTCTGGGGGTGTATTTTCCCTGTAAGTGGGGCTACTATGTCAGCCCCAGTTACAGGAGAAATCAATAGTGTAAAAAAAAAAAAGTAAAGTTAAATGTCCCCAGAGGTCTTGTATGACCTTATGAGGGACACAAAGTGTAAAATAAAAAATAATTTTTTTTTAAAAAAATAGAGTATTATTAACCACTTCCCGTCCGCCCGGGAAGTGGTTATCTATCTCTGAATGGACGTTTCTGAACGTCCATTCAGAGATAGCAGCTGCACGCTAATCATGCAGCTGCACAGTGGGGTACCTGCTGTCAGTGAGCAGGGTACCCCAAAGAGAAGGCAGGGACCGTTCCCAGGGGTCCCTGCCTTCTAGATCGCTGTATACACAGCACTCAACGAGCGCTGTGTATACAGATCAGGAAGCACTATTGCGCTTCCTGTTCCGGCCCGGCGGTCACGTGATCGCCGGGCCCGGGAAAGTGCAGGAGCTGCCGGGTCTCTCATAGACCCGATCAGCCCTGCACTGAGGCTGTACAGCATAGTATTATGCTGTACAGCCTCTCTGGGGATGTATTTCCCCTGTAACTGGGGCTACTATGTCAGCCCCAGTTACAGGAGAAATCAAGTGTAAAAAAATAAAATAAAAAATAAGTGAAGTTAAATGTCCCCCTGAGGTCTTGTATGACCTTATAAGGGACACAAAGTGTAAAAAAAAATAAAAAAAATAGAGTATTATAAAAAATTTAAAAAATCGCATATATATATAAAAAAATAATTTCCCCCCAAATATTTTATTAAAAAAAGTTAAAAATAAAAATAAATAAATAACATAGACATATTTGGTATCACCGCGTCCGAAACGACCGGCTCTATAAAAATATCACATGATCTACCCCATCAAGTGAACTGAGTAAAAAAAATCTAATAAAAATTATGCCAAAACAGCTTTTTTTGTCGCATCACCTACCAAAAAACATAATATCAAATAATCAAAAAGTCGTATGCATCCCAAAATGGTAGCAATAAAAACGTCACCTCATCCCGCAAAAAAAAGATCATAGCCCGAAAAATGAAATAAAATGGCTCTTAAAAAATTGCAACACAAAAACATTTTCTTATTGTGTAAAACGGAAAAAAAAGAAATAAAAAATAGACATATTTGGTATCGCTGCATCCGTAACAACTGGCTCTACAAAAATATCACATGATCTACCCCACCAAGTGAACGGTGTAAAAAAAAAATATAGAAAAATGGCCCTAAACTGCTTTTTTTTTTTTAGTTAACCTCCCAAAAATTAGATTCAAAAGTGATCAGAAAGCCGGATGTACCCCAAAATGGTGCCAATAAAAATCACAGCTTGTCCCGCAAAAAATAAGACTTCACGCAGCTCAGTCCACAAAAAAATTAAAGAGTTATCACTCTTACAAACCATGACAAAAAATTCCATGTTAGAAAATGCAGATGCTGCTCCTCCCCTTCTGAGCCCTGGCCTATCCCTAAATAACAGTTTACAACCACATGTGGGGTGTTTCTGCAAACTGCAGAATCGGGGTAATAAATATTGAGTTTTGTTTTGTTGTTAACCCTTGATGTGTTACAGGACAAAAATGATTAAACTGGAAAATCTGCAAAAAAGTGAAATTTTGAAATTTCACATCTATTTTGCTTTAATTCCTGTGGAATACTTAAAGGGTTAACAACATTTCTAAAAACCAGTTTTGAATAGTTTGAGGGGTGTAGTTTCTAAAATGGGGTCATTTATGGGTGGTTTCTATTATGTAAGCCCACAAACTGACTTCAGAACTGAACTGGTCCTTAAAAAAGTTGATTTTGCAAATTTGCAAAAATTGCTTCTAAAATTCTAAACCTTCTACTGTCCTAAAAAAATAAAATGACACTACCAAAATGATGCCAACATAAAGTAGACATATGGGGAATGTAAATTAAAAAGGATTTTATGGGGCATCACTATCTGTCTTAAAAGCAGAGAGATTGAAATTTAGAAAACAGTGAATTTTTTCAAATTTTTGTTAACTTTTGGATTTTTTTATAAATAAAATTAAAACTTATCGACTCAAATTTACCATTAACTTGAAGTACAATTTGTCACGAGAAAAAAATCTCAGAATCGCTTGGATAAGTAAAAGCGTTCCAAAGTTATTACCACATGAAGTGACACATGTCAGATTTGCAAAATTAGGCCTGGTCAGGAAGGGGGGAAATGGCCCAGAGCTGAAGTGGTTAAAAAAAAAAAAAAGTTTCACATATAAAAAAAATAATTTTCCCCCAAATATGGCATTAAAGAAATGTTACAAATAAAAATAAATAAATAAAATAGACATATTTGGTATCCTCAACGACCGGCTCTATAAAAATATCACATGATCTACCCCATCAGTTAAACGCCGTAAAAAAAAAAATAAATAAATAAACATTACGCCAAAACAGATTACCTCACCTCTCCAAAAACATAATATCAATCAATCAAAAAGTCGTATGTATCCCAAAATGGTAGCAATAAAAACGTCACCTCATCCCGCAAGAAATGAGCCCCTACACAAGATCATAGCCAGAAAAATGAAAATAAATATGGCTCTTAAAAAATTGCAACATAAAAACATGATTTTTTTTCTAAAAATGCTCTTATTGTGTAAAACATAAAAAAATTAAAAAAAAAAATAAATAGACATATTTGGTATCGTTGCATCCGTAACAACCGGACCTATGAAAATATCACATGATCTACCCCATCAAGTGAACGGTGTAAAAAAAAAATATTATAAAATGCCCCTAAACTGCCTTTTTTTTTTTTTTTAGTTAACCTCCCAAAAATTAGATTAAAAAGTGATCAGAAAGCCGGATGACTGTTATCGCTCATAAAAACCATGACAGAAAATTCCATGTTAGAAAATGCAGATGCTGCTTCTCCCCTTCTGAGCCCTGGCGTATCCCCAAATAACAGTTTACGACCACTTCAGAATCGGGGTAATAAATATTGAGTTTTGTTTTGTTGTTAACTAGAGATGAGCGAACGTGCTCGTGACGAGCACTGTAGAGCTCGGCTCCCCTGCGAACTAATGCCTGCAAGGCATTGCGGATCCGTCCTCAGCTGCATGTGAGTCAATGGGGATGGATCCGTTTGGTATGACACTCATACCAAATGGATCCGTCCCCACTGACTTTCATTTGGGTGAGGAGGACGGATCCGTTTGGTATGAGTGTTATACCAAACGAATCCGTCCCCATTGACTTACACGCAGCTGAGGACGGATCCGCAGGGGAGCCGAGCGCTACAGTGCTCGTAACGAGCACGTTCGCTCATCTCTATTGTTAACCTTTGATGTGTTACTGGAAAAAAATGATTAAAATGGAAAATCTGCAAAAAAAGTGAAATTTTGAAATTTCACATCTATTTTGCTTTAATTCCTGTGGAATACCTAATGGATTAACAACATTTCTAAAACCAGTTTTGAATAGTTTGAGGGGTGTAGTTTCTGAAATGGGGTAATTTATGGGTGGTTTCTATTATGTAAGCCCACAAACTGACTTCAGAACTGAACTGGTCCTTAAAAAAGTTGATTTTACAAATTTTCAAAAATTGCTTCTAAAATTCGAAACCTTCTAATGTCCTAAAAAAAATAAAATTACACTACCAAAATGATGCCAACATAAAGTAGACATATGGGGAATGTAAATTAATGAGTATTTTATGGGGTATCACTGTCTTAAAAGCAGAGAGATTCAATTTTAGAAAACTGTGAATTTTTCAAATTTTCATTAACTTTTGGATTTTTTTATAAATAAAAGTAAAACATATTGACTTGAATTTACCATTAACATGAAGTACAATGTTTCACGAGAAAACAATCTCTGAATGGCTTGAATAAGTAAAAGTGTTCCAAAGTTATTACCACATGAAGTGACACATGTCAGATTTACAAAATGAAGCCTGGTCAGGAAGGGGATAAGTGGCCCAGATCGGAAGTGGTTAATCTAGAACAAATTCCTTAAATCCTCAAAATTCCCCAACTGATAAAAAATGCAATTTGTATCCAGTAGTTTTGTTATCATTATGCAGGATTGTAAGAAACAAGGTAATGATTACTATGACAGTATTTCAGTATGATGTGAGAAAGACTTATCAGTTGTAATGCCATACAGTACGCACAAACACCTACAAATTCTCTTAACCTAGGTGTTCAAAGTGCTCATAGGCTAAAATTAGCTAGACATAAGCAAAAGATTGTCCTTTAGGTGTACATTTGGTCAGTACTACCCTCCTAACAAAGTATCTAACAACGTTTTGACTGTCCCTGTACTTTTTTTCAGATTTCCTATAAGTACCTTTTATACACTTGTATACAGCTGGACTGGTCACACATTTGCCTGTTAGACATAACTGGGTAAATGGTTTGATAAATGTGTTATAATATCATGATTTCCTTTGTCTCATCAAAGAAAAAAAAAGAACTAGTGAAGCTGTCATTTGTTTTTTCTCTACATAGTTCAATGCATACAACTGCAAAAAAAAAATCTATGCTTTAGTAGCCTTTTCCAGCTTCATATGTTTCAGGCTGCCTGTATGAGACAAACAGAATGTATATGTGCCAGCCAGCAAGTACAAATGCAGCCCGCCAAATGGCAGATTCACATTATCTACAGGCAGCGAACAAACCTAGGTCTTTGGAAAGTTGTTTGCATCAAGGCATGATTAACACTAACCAATCTTTCTAGAAAATAGCAGATTTGTCAGTAAACAGGTTTGTGTGCCTTTATTTAACCCTTTCAGTACCGAGCCACATTTCACCTTAAATCCCAGGCCAATTTTTGCAAATCTGACATGTGTCACTTTATGTGGTGATAACTTTAGAACGCATTTACTTATCCAGGCCATTCTGAGACTGTTTTCTCGTGACACATTGTACTTCATGACAGTCATAAATTTGAGTCAATATATTTAAATTTTATTTAGGAAAAAAATCCAAATTTACCAAAAATTCTGAAAAATTTGCAAAATTTCAATTTTTTTGCTTTTAAAACAGAAAGTGATACCTCATAAAATATTTATTACTTAACATTCCTCATATGTCTACTTTATGTTGGCATCATTTTGTAAATGTCATTTTATTTTTTTTAGGAAGTTAGAGGGCTTAGAAGTTTAGAAGCAATTTTTCAAATTTTCAACAAAATTTCCCAAACCATTTTTTGAGCACCAATTCAGTTATAAAGTCATTTTGTGAGGCTTACCTAATGGAAACCACTAATAAATGACCCCATTTTAGAAACTACACCCCTCAAATTATAAAAAACTGATGTTACAAACGTTTTAACCCTGTAGGTGTACCACAAGAATTAAAGGAAAATGCAGGTGAAATTTCAAAATAGATATATTATCTATTTAGGTAGATTATTCACGTTAATAATTTTTTTTCTTGCAACACAGCAAGGGTTAACAGCAAACTAAACCTTAATATACATTACTCTGATTCTGCAGTTTACAGAAATACCCCATATGTGGTGGTAAACTGCTATATGGGCATGTGGCAGTGGTCAGAAGGAAAGGAGCGCCATATGGAGTTTGGAAGCAGATTTTGCTAGAATGGTTTTTAGGCACCATTATGTAATTGAGAGACCCTGACGTACCCCTAGAGCAAAAACCCTCAAAAAGTGACCCCATTTTGGAAACTACACCCTTCAAAGAATATATTAAGGGGTGTACTGACCGCTTTGACTTCCTAAGCGTTTTACGGAATTTGGAAACACTTGGCTGTGAAAATGAAAAGTTTCATTTCTTCCAATAAAATGTTGCTTTAGCCCCAAATGTTTCATTTTCACAAGGGGTAACAGGAGAAAAGCACCCCATAATTTGTTACCCATTTTCTCCTGAATACGGCAACAGCCCATATGTGGTGGTAAACTGCTGTGGAGGCACATGGCAGGACTCAGAACGGAAGGAGCGCCATATGGATTTTGCAGCACAGATTTTGATGTATTGGTTTGCAAGAGACATTGATTTTTATTTATTTGAGTTATTGTCTTAAGTGGGGTCTTATTTTTTGTGGGATGAGGTGACGTTTTCATTAGTACCATTTTGGGGTACATAGGACTTTTTGATCGCTTGCTATTACACTTTTTGTGAGTCAAGGTGAAAAAAATAGCTGTTTTGTTCTGTTTTTTTTATTTATTTTTTTACAGCATTCACCCGAAGGGGCAAATCATTTGATATTTTTATAGAGCAGGGTGTTACGGACGCTGCAATACCCAATATGTCTATTATTTTTATTTTTGTTAAGTTTTACACAGTAAATTAATTTTTGAACAGAACTAAATCTTGTTTTTGTGTTGCCATTTTCTAACTGTCCTATTTTTTTTTATTTTTTTGGCGATTGTCTTAGGTAGGGTCTAATTTTTTGCGGGAAGAGATGATGGTTTGATTGGTACCATTTTGGGGTAAATACACCTTTTTGATCGCCTGCTATTATACTTTTTTTTTTATACTTTTTGTGAGGCAAGGGTGAAAAAATGGCTGTTTTGGCATAGTTTAAAAAAAAAACATTTTTACAGCATTCACCTGGGAGGCCATCTCATGTAATATTTTTATAGAGCAGGTTGTTACGGACGTGGCGATACCCAATATGTCTAACATTTTTATTTCTGTTAAGTTTTATACATTAGATGCTTTTTTGAACAGAATAAAATCATTTTTTTGTGTTGCCATTTTCTGAGAGCCATATTTTTTTTATTTTTCGGGCGATTGTCTTAGGTAGGGTCTAATTTTTTGCGGGATGAGATGATGGCTTGATTGGTACCATTTTGGGGTAAATACGCCTTTTTGATCACCTGCTATTATACTTTTTGTGAGGCAAGAGGGGAAAAATGGCTGTTTTGGCATAGATTTTAAAAAACAATTTTTACAGCATTCACCTGGAGGGCCATCTCATGTAATATTTTTATAGAGCAGGTTGTTATAGACGCGACAATACCCAATATGTCTAACATTTTTATTTCTGTTAAGTTTTACACATTAGAAGCATTTTTGAACAGAATAAAATCTTTTTTTGTGTTGTCATTTTCTGAGAGCCATACTTTTTTTATTTTTTGGGAGATTGTCTTAGGTAGGGTCTCATTTTTTGCGGGACGAGATGACGGTTTGATTGGTACCATTTTGGTACCATGCCTACTTTTCTTTTTTCCCCAATCATTTACAATTTTTTTAACTTTATTTTGGGAAAAGGACACTTTTTTTTTTTTTACTTGAATTTGATTTTTTTTTTTTAAACTTTATTTTTTTAACTTCTTTTTTTCACTTTATTTTTGTCCCAGTCTGGGACTACAACTTTTGGGGGTCTGATCCCCTGCACAATGCATTACAATACTTTTGTATTGTAATGCATTGGCTGTAAGTGTATTACCATTGTAATACACTTACAGCCTGCTGCCTGTGAGATCCAGGGGGCTGGATCTCACAGGCTTCCGTAGAAGGCAGCCCGATGCCTAAGCAAGGCATTGGGCTGCCTTCTCTGCCATAGGGTCCCCATGACAGCAGCGCGGGGACCCGATGGGGATCACAACCTGATAGGATACCCGCACATGCCGCGGTCAGCGCTGACCGCGGCAGTGCGAGGGTTAATGCACCGGCATCGGTGTTTTCACCGATGCCAGTGCATACAGAAGGGGTCCGGCTATCGGCCACTGCCGGACCGCTGTAGCTGATCTGGCGAGCGCTGATCAGAGCGCCGTACATGTACGGCGCTGGTATCCTAAGGGTTGTCTGACGAAGGGGTTGTCTGACTTCAGTAAGTGGCATTTTTCATGTAGAGAACGTTAATACAAGACACTAATGTATTGTGATTGTCCATATTGCCTCCTTTGCTGGCTTGTCTCATTTTTCCATCACATTATACACGGCTTGTATCCAGGGGTTATGGCTACAGCTGCAGCGTAGATATGAGGTGTCTGGGATTAGAGCTGCTGCACATGCTTGTCTGTGTGTACTCCCATGGTCCCGGCCACCAGACAAGCCAGCGCCTTTTCCTATATTGTGCAATTACGACCACCACTGATGGATTGCAGGGTGGTCTGCAACCATGGAAATAAGCAGTGTATAATGTGATAGAAAAATGAATGAAGCCAGAAAAGGAGGCCATATGGATAATAACACTATATTAGTAAGTGAAACATTAGTCAGTAGAGATGAGTGAAGATTCCGCTGCTTCGCCAAATTTCACAAAGAAATTTGCTTTGTGACGAATTACTTGAAGCGCATTTCTTTGTAAGTAGCAGGCGCAGTTACAAAGAACGGCGCTGATCATGGCATCAGAGCTAAAAAATTAGGGCTTTCAGGGGTTAATCAATAAAAAATAAATAAATAATACTCACCTTATCTATTTGAGCGTGAAGAGGCCGCCACTGCCATCTTGATTGAAGATCCCATGCTAAATCTTATGCGGGGTGTAATGACTAAGATGGCCACGGTGGCCTCTTCGCAGTCAAATGTATGAGGTGTGTATTTATATTTCTTGTACCGCCATTTCAGGAAAATTGATTTGTTTCCACAAAGCACAAGGAAATTTGGGTTTGTGGCAAAACGAATATTTCCTGAAATTCTGAGCGAAGTACACTTCGGATACTTCGATACGCCCCCCACTGATCAGTTGTTTGAGAAGGCTCCTGTAAGAGGCCTTCTCTCAGCTCACCAAGCACAACACAGTGAGCTGAGCTTGGTATTGTGCTTAGCCCTTATTCACTTCTATGGGTCTGAGCTGCCACGTGAGAGTTGAACGTGTCGTCACTGGCCTAGGACAAGCTGCAGGAAGGCTATGGTGCTTTACAGGAGCACTGGTGCCTTCTAAAACAGCTGATCGGTGGGGGCCCCGGGTGACGGACCCCACCTTATCCAGGGGTTTACTTACTTTTCTTCCCTGCACTGTGGATATTTACTTGACGTTCTCAATAAAAGTCATGAAAGGTACAACTGTCCAGGTCATACCAAAGGGTTCACTCACATTTTATTGCAACGGCACTTACTACTGGCTTCAGTTTTTCTTCATGTCCTAATTCACACAGACCTGTGTTTGTTGTCGGAGGTTTCAATGACAAAGGTGCATATTGCTACATGTTCAAATATTTTGGCAGCATTTCAACATCTGTTCCCCTTGATTACGCTTAACAGCCACAACACCCCGGCGATCCAGCCGCACAAAGGGAGACACAAGACATGAAGAGGCTGTAATTGTGGGAAAATGGGCTGAACTTTTGCAGAGTGCATGAATTTCATTATGGCAATTCCCAAGAGCAGATTGATTGTAGGCAGATAGCTAATAAAATGTTACACAGATGACAACATATCACTCACATACTGAAATATTACATGTACTGAGGTTAGTGCTAATAAAATAGCTAATACTGTTGATGTACCTTTACAGTTCTAGGGTTTAATACACAGTTTTAAAAAAAATTTTGATTTATTTTACTCACTTATATAGCACTGATATATTCGGCAGCACTTTAAAGACACTATCATCACTTGCTGTCTCCAATGGAGCTCACAAACACAATGGAGGAGATTTATTGAACAACACAATGGAGGAGATTAATGCCAGGCTATAGGGCTAATGGTGTAATATTTGAAGTCACTTTTTAGAAGTGCCTGGTGTTTTTAAGCTATTTTTATGTGACAAATCTACCAAATATCGCACATCATTTGTTAAATTTGCCTCACAAATTACCTAGTGATTCCTTACTCTGAAGGGGGTTCATTTATCAAATCTGGTAGGCTAGGTTTTTGGCGTGGAATTGTCATTGAGACACACTGGGATTTGTGCAAAATTTTGCAAGATTTGTTGAACTGTGCCATTTTCAGAAGTGGAGTGAAAAGTTGGTCAGGATTTCAGAGTAGACCACTTTTATGTCACATTTATCAAGTGTAACCTTTTTTTAAAAAAAATCACAATTCCACACCAGGAATTCCCGGTTGTGTTTTTACTGAAACAGGTGCAAATACATTGAATTTGCGCCAAACGTTTTATTTTTAAACAATGCATTATTATTGTGCCATTTTCATAAATTTGCACAGGTGCACCAATATAAACACTAACCTCAAATAGACCTAAAATTATTCCCCTCTACGTTTGTTTGTTTTTTTTTTTATTATTATTATTATTATTATTATTAAGGTGCCGACAGTTTCTGTGCCACTAGAGGACTGGAGTACACGTGTGGCTTTTTTTTTCTTTCAACTTTTTAAAAATCATCATGTCAGACTAATCTCATTGATTTCTTTGACTATGTAACTAAAGTGCTGGATGAAGGTGGTGCTGTGGATATCGCCTACCTGGATTTCAGTAAAGCTTTTGATACGGTTCCCGATAAAGAGCTGATAGATAAGTTATCAAGAATTGGACTTAACCCCTGCATAGTTCAGTGGATCTGCAGTTGGCTGAAGGACAGATACCAGAGGGTTGTTGTTAATGGAGTGTATTCTGAGCAGAGGCTGGTTACAAGTGGAGTGCCACAAGGATTTGTTCTGTGTCCTGTTCTGTTTAACATGTTTGTAAGTGACATAAGGGACGGCTTGGTAGGGAAGGTTTGCTTGTTTGCTGATGACACAAAAGTGTGTAATAGGGTTGATGTTCCAGGAGGTGTCGGTAATATGGAGAATGATTTATCTTTATTAGATAAGTGGTCAAAACAATGGAAACTGCAGTTCAATGTTTCCAAATGTAAAATAATGCACTTGGGGAGAATAAATCCTCTATCTGAGTATCATATTGGCAGTTCTGTGATAACAAAGACCTCAGAAGAAAAGGATTTGGGGGTAGTCATCTATGACAGCCTCAAAATGAGTAACCAATGCAGCCAGGCGGTAGGGAAAGCAAATCGTATGCTTGGCTGCACAGCTAGAGGTATAACAAGCAGAAAGAGGGAGATTGTGATCCCTCTGTATAGAGCTCTAGTGAGACCACATCTGGAATACTGTGTTCAGTTCTGGAGACCTCACCTGCAAAAGGATATTGCTAAAATAGAACGGGTCCAAAGAAGAGCTACAAAAATGGTGGAAGGTCTAAACATAGAACTTATCAAGAAAGACTGAGAGTTCTTAATATGTACTGTATAGTCTGGAGGAAAGAAGAGAAAGGGGGGACATGATTGAAACCTTTAAATATGTTAAAGGACTGAATAAAGTTCAGGACTGAAGGGTTATTAATAAGAAACAGAACACAAGAACAAGGGGGCACAATCTGAGGTTAGTTGGGGTAAAAATCAAGAACAACATTAGAAAATATTATTTCACTGAAAGAGTAGTAGAAGCTTGGAACAAACTTCCAGCAGAGGTGGTTGATACATCCACAGTAACTGAATTTAAACATGCCTGGGATAAACATGTATCTATCCTAAGATAACAATAAAAGGATAATAAAAGGGCAGACTAGATGGACCAGGTGGTCTTTTTCTGCCGTCAATCTTCTATGTTTCTATGTAACCGCCTCTTCTCATACCTTTAACATTTCAGCAGCACATCCCTCTTTACACAGGCAGATGACTTGCAGACAAATGATCATTTTTGCTTCCATGTAAAGATGCGATCAGATGCCAAATGTTCGTTAACTCAGCTCAATGATCGAGAATCAAGTCTATCTATTAGGCCTCATACACACGACTGTAGCAGGTCCGTGCCCATATTGCTGCCCGCAATATATAGACACCAGCCATGTGCACACCGTATCACAGATGCAGACACATTCACTTGAATGGGTCCACAATCCGGATGATACGGTGCAGTGCTGAACAGAGGCGCGGATCGGAAGCCCTACGGAGTGCTGTAGTTTTATGGACAAGGATCAGACAGTACTGTAGAGGGCAGCACGTTCCATTTCGCAAAATGCAGAACACACGCGGCCGCTATCCATGTTTTGCAGACCACTAAAATGCCAATAGTCATGTGCATGAACCCTAAGGCTGAATTCACACACAGCATTCTGCAGTGCTGTTCTCTGTTTTTCTTTTTTCTGGCGTCTAAGTTGCTCCAACCAGATGGTACTATACAGTAAATAGCAAATAAACTACATACAAATCATGTTACTTTGTGGTGTTTTTGGCTTTTGTTGCTTTTTTCGCAGTGTGCTCTGGGTATGATGTCTTTTCTGCTCTTTTTCCCACAGGCTCCTCCATAAGGGTGTGTTCACAAGCTGGAAAAATCTGATCCTGTTTAATAACGCACTGTTTTTTACTAAAAAACTGTACAAAATTGATCCTTTTTTAGTGGAAGATGTCATCTACTTTGTCTTCTGACCTGTAAAATGGTGGATACTATTTCATTGATTGTGGGACAAATCACAAAAGTTTTGGATTCATCAAAATTCAATGTTATTAATATAGAATCAGTTTTGCTCATCTGCACCATGAAAATCACGGCAGAAATATGAAGCTTACCCTCGGATTTCTGGTGTGGATTTGTAATTTTGGCATGGATCCGTTTGAAGACATCAAGCCAAGAAGAGACGTGCTGCTCTATGTTCCTGCAGTGCATTAAGAAATCAGCGCCAAATAAACTGTGGCACAGATTTCCTATTGTGTGCAAATTCAGTGCAGATTCTGGCAATGTGAATATAGCACACAGTATCCCTTGGAAGACACCGCAGTGGTTTTTCATTATGAACACTGCAGTCCCACTCTTGGTTTAGCGCCATTGAACGGAGCTAAGCCGCGAGCAGACTCCTGCCATGGTTTCCCGAGCTCTCCGCACATGCCCATTCTTGGCGCGGTCTGGAAAACCACACATAAAACATCCTCGGTCACATGAACTGCAGCGTGGCCTCCTATTGAAGACAAAGGCAGAAGCCACACTGTTTTCGGCTAAAAATCTGATGTGAACATCCCCTCATGTATAGAAAGCGCGTCACTTAAATACAGTATAGACGTATAAATCACGCTGCAAACAGTAGTGTATTCTATTTGTTTTTAATGCACCATCTCTATGAGTATGTGTTTATTCACGTGCTTCCCTACAGAAATGAAAAATGCATAAAAAAACACACAAAAAAAAGAATGAATAAAAAATGTGCCCTAAAAGGCGCATAAATTTCATAGTATTTTTTACAACAAACCAGTACCACCCATCATGGAAATGCTGTTCTGCATTGCAAAGGTTGAAATCCGCAGCAGTCTCCATCTGAGAACCGTCACTTTAGATGAAATAAAGTCTTGCATGCAGGACTTATTTTTTTCGGCTAAAATAACAGATCTCAGATAGACATGGCACATACGGACGTTGAATGTGCATAACTGATACTCAGGATCCTTTTTTTTTACAAGACCCGTTTTTTTCTTCATTTTTCTGTTACTTAGCGGATCAGAACGGAAAAAATAAACAGTAATGTGAATTCGCTCCGAGTTCTGCAGTGTCTCCAAAGCCAAAAGTGGATTGAAAAAAATATATACTTCTCCTTCCTGCAGGATCCACTTGGCTCATAAAAATACAAAAAAAATTACATGAATTAGACATCGGCACGTTATTACCAGTAAAAAATGCCAGTATAACCGCTTGTGATTTTTTTTTTTTTTTTTGCAACGCGTTTTCAATGAAGGTTCTGGCATTTTTTGCACATAGCAGTGGCCCAGATTTACTAACCCTATAGATGATGTAAGCTTAGGCCGGCGGTCTAGACCTGCAGGTTTATCACAGGGGCTCAGGCTGGATGAGAAATGTAGGGACAGACACTTATCTCTCACTCTGTACCAACTGCTGGTTGGCTTACTTACAGATTTGTATGGCAAAATGGCGCCAACATCTTGATGCAAAATGGCACATCATTTTCCATGAAGCTTTGCCCACTTTCTTCTAAGCCCCGCTCCCTTATCGAGCATGTCAGAAAAAAGTGCAGTAACCCTAGATGTGAAAATCTGCATCACTTTTTTAGGCTACTTTCACACGAACGTTTTGTTTTGCGGTCCGCAAATTGCAAATCCGCATAAAAAACAGTTGTTGTCTGTATGGCATCGTTTTTTTTTGCGCATCTATTGTAACAATGCCTATCCTTGTCCACAAAACGGAAAAGAATAGGACATGTTCTATTTTTTTTTGTGGGCTACGGAACGGACATACGATGCGGACAGCACACAGTGTGCTGTCAGTATTTTTTGCGGACCCATAGAAATGAATGGGTCTGCATTTTATCAGCAAAAAATGCGGATCGGAGCCCGCAAAATATACTGTCGTGTGAAAGAAGCCTAAGGCCTCATGCACACGAACGTGTGCCGGCCGTGCCCCGGGCCCATACGGCGGGTCCGCGATAAACGGGCACCGGCCATGTGCAGCCCACATCACAGATCCGTTCACTTCAATGGGTCCGCGATCCGGGAGATGCGGAGCGGAGGCACGGATCGGAACACCACGGAAGCACTACGGTGTGCTTCCGTGGTGTTTCTGGCCGTGCCTCCGCACCGCAAAAAAGTAGCGCAAGCACTACTTTTTTGCGGTGCGGACCCTCGGATGCGGATCGCGGACCCCATTCTAGTGAATGGGTCCGCAATCCGCATGCGGTGGCCTCACGGTCAGAGCCCGTGCATTGCGGACCACAGTTTGCGGCCTGCAGCACGGGCACGGCCGGCACACATTCGTGTGCATGAGGCCTAAGACAGATCTTTAGCACAGATATATTAGTACACCTGGGCCAGTGTGTCTTACCACTCGCATTCTCTTCATTATGTTTTTCCCCTCCAGAGCAGGGGATGCGATAACATCTGAAAAAGCACCAAGAAAGAAGCAAAATAAGACAAAAAAAAAAAAAAAACACCAAAGTACTTGTGTGTCCTGCATTTATCATTTTCCACAAAAATGCACTAAAAAATCCCAGGTGTAAAAAATGTCGGAAAAAAGACACCTTTGTGTGAAAGCAGCCTAAAAACGCTGTGACATTTTTATTATTACTGAGAACCAGGGGAGGAAAATGCCTGCAGTTTTCTGTCCGTTGAAAAATATGAAGCGTTGTGTCACTTTCCCTGACAAAGAGCTCATGCACACGACCGTGGTTTTTGTCCCGATTCGATCTGCATTTTTTTTTTTGCGGGTTAGATGTGGACCTTTATACTTCAGTGGGGCCACAAAGGATGTGGACAGGACAATGTGTGCTGTCTGCATCCGTATGTCCTTTCCGCGGCCTTCCACAAAAAATAGAACATGTCCTATCCTTGTCTGTTTTGTGGACAAGGATAGGGCATTTCTACAGAGGGAAGGACGTTCTGTTCCGTAAAATGCGGAGAGGACGCAGCTGGTATTTGTGTATTGCAGATCTGCAAAAGCGGCAACAGACGTGTGCACGAGTCCAAATACAGATGTTCTGGTGAGGTTCACGGGATCTCAGATCTGCACCAGTCATTTATTATCATGTCCCCCACTGTAGAAATTCATATTCACGTTTCTATGCACTTGCAGCAGCTGTAAGCCCTCATGCACACTGCACTGTAGGTTATGCAGATTTTCCATGCAGATTTCAGGGCGTTTCCGTGCCAAATTCACGTTACAAGCAGTTTTTGTCATGGAGTTTGGTGCAGAATTGCCCCATATCTTACTCTTTGTGTTAGGGCTCATGGGGGACTGTATGCAGAGCCATTCATTTCAATTGGTCAGCAAAAAAAAAGGAACATTGTGTACTGTACAATACTGTGTACATTCCATTTCCGTATGTCCATTTGTCCGTTCAGCAAATAAATAGAACATGTGCTATTATTGTCCACATTATGGACAAGGATACGACTGTTCTATTCTGCAAAATATGGAATGCACATGGACGTCATCCGTATTTTTTGCGGATCCGTGTTTTGCAGACCGCATAATATATACTGACGTGTGCATGAGCCCTTACGCTGTGGATTTTCCACACAAAAGTCAGCAGGAGAAAATCCTGCGTGCATGGAGCCTAAGTAATTAAAACCGACCACAGAGGTCTACAATGTGAAAGACACACTAGAGAATGAAAAAACGTAATTCTCGTGTGAATGAGCCGTATGAGGAGGGTTCGCTGGTCGGCACTGAAGGGGTTCACGTGCATTAATCGGTGCCGTGCTCGTGAAGGATAGCTCCCATTGCTTAAACAGCGCCAATATATTCCAGTCAGTCACTCAGAAGCAGGCTGTGTGCGGTGGAGTGTAAGCTCTTGTGGTGCACCCTGTGACGCAAGGGTTAATCCTCCGCCTGGCTCGCCGTAATATCGTGATTAATGAGCGCTAATGCCATTATTACATCCTCGCTTCCTGTGGGGTGAGGAGGGGGGAGGGCCGGGGGCGGGGGCAGGGGCAGGCCGCAGCACAAGCCCTGGGGACCGGGGCGGGGCTGGCAGGGACGCCGCTGCACAGGCTGCTGGAGCCGCTTGTACTCAGCAGCCGCTTCCCCCAGGAGTCTGCCTTTCATCTCGCCGCTCCTGGCGCCTGCAAATAGCCTCATTCCGTCTGCTGCCTCCCCCTCAGCCCCCTCCCCGCGCCTGACTCCCACGGACTCAGCCCGTATCCCTACATCCCCAGTGGCCGGCTGAGAGCCCTGCGGAGGAAGAGACGCATAAGTGTATAATTGGTGCTGGGGCCGAGGGGTAATCACCACGCTTCACCCTCCCGGCCGTACCCAGTGTGAGAGCGGCTGTCTGTGGGAGCGGAGCTCCGGCTCCTGGAAAGTACTGACAGCTGTCTGGAGATGGAGGCTGCCGACACACGGCGGCGCGCTGGCGGGCAGAGCTGTCACTGACCCCTGCCTGCCCGCCGGTAATAAAGGGTTAACTCCGCACCTCAGCGGCTGCGCCGTCTACACCGTGCGGGAGCGGATTTATACCAGCGTCATATAGATATATATTAGATAGAATGATAGACACATGGCTATAGATAGATAATATAAATAGCTTAAGGCAAGTATGTGACGTACATTCTGGATTCACATATATACATTATATACAACTGCAGAAGCTGTAGGTGTTTTATCAGGAAACCAACGGAATATTGTAATATTTTAGGGTTCTGCATTAACCATATTTTATGGCTGATGGGTATGTAATAGCGTCCATCACTACATCCTTGGTCTGCACAGCAGAATAAAGCTTTTCTGATATCAACTTGAGCAATAGGCAGACGCTATATATAGGTGTGAATATGTGTATATATATATATATATATATATATATATATAGGGCACTGTCTCATTTAAGAGAGATCTGCATACCTTTATATATATATATATATATATATATATATATTGATTTTATTACTAACTCACCATGAATGCTATATGTATATATATATATATATATATATATATATATATATATATATATGATCATAGATAGATACTGTAGATATATAGATATGAAATTGATATTACATAGATATGAGATAGATATTATACAGCTAGATAGATTATATATATATATATATATATATATATATATATATATATATATATATATAATAGATGGATAGGAAATAGATATATAGACAGATAATGAGAGATAGATAGATAGATAGATAGATAGATATGTGATGGATGGATAGATAGATAGATAGATAGATAGATAGATAGATAGATAGATAGATAGATAGAATATTTTATGTTTTGGCTTGGGTGTTTTAGGGGGAATCATTTCTAGTATAAGGCATTAGCATGGCAGGGCTGGCACAGGACTCTGCTTTTCCTCTGGCCCACAATAAGTCCTGCATTTCATACCAGGAGCTGAACGGCCTAGCAGGAGCAGCGCTGGGGTAAATGCTAATACAGGAATACATTGTGGTTTTAAGAACACAGAACTGCCCTGAAATAACATTTCTAATCACTGCATTTAACAACCAACAGCTCAAATATTTAGCCATTAGTACATGGGATGCGGCTGATGTGCGATATTTACTGCCTAAACCATACACAGCATGCCTGTAATAGCAACCATTGAAAACCAAAGAAATACAGATATGAGGTAGCTAGATGATAGATATGATATAGATAGATATGAGTTAATAGATAATGAGATAAATAGATAGGAGATATATAGACAGATATTAGATAGATATATAGACAGGAGTAGATAGATAGATAGATAGATAGATAGATAGATAGATAGATAGATATGATAGATGATACAGACATGTATATATATATATATATATATATATATATATATATATATATATATATATAATATATATATACACACAAATGTAAAAACGTTTATAACTCTATATATATATATATATATATATATATATATATATATATATATATATATATCACTTTTCCCTGTACTCCGCTAATCGGGGGGTCCCTTCCTTCTGCAGCAATATATAAACTGGGGGTTATCCTGCCAATCCATACCCCAGTAGTGCCAGCTTCTGGAGGTGCCAGGAGACTTCCTACACTGGGCTATTACAGGGTAATGAGTTGTTAGGCATCGAGTAATTGTCGCACTGGAGATTATGAGACAATTCTGTTATAATTGTGGGATAATTCTGGAATTCATTCATCATGTGAGAAGGGCAATTATTTTTCAGACTGTTTTCTGATGGTGGAGATAAGTCGTGCTCTGGGCCTGACTGTCCTAGGACAGGTTTGGGGATTATTTTATGTGTTTTCTTATTAGATGATGATTGGAAAGTGTCCTTTTCTAGAGGAGTCGGAGTATCCTAAGAGGCCCCAGACATCAAAGACCCCCTGGCCTTGTAGTCCCTCACCTATCAGATGTATCTCTATCATCTGAACGCCAAGATGCTACTTAAAATGTTTACATGTAGACACATGAAGACATCACAAAGAAAGGAGTCTTTAAGGGGAGACTAGAAAGAGAAAATTGGTTATATGAGCTTCCTCTTCATATAATCAAACGTAATTACCCAAGTGTCTTTTCGGTTTCTGGTGATTGCAGCCCTACAGGTATCACTAATAACACGGCGCAGTTTGCAGTCTGTGTAATTAACTCCTTCTTTCTTTTTTTCCTTGTAACAAAAACAGTTCTAGAACGAGTGCAATAAAGCAGAGCGCCGCAGCCAATCAGGAGAGGCGAACCGGTGACGTCACGCGACCCGGGCGTTTCCTGTTGGTTGTCAGAGAAGCTGCTTTCAAAAGAGGAAAGAAAAAGTTTATTGAGTTTCCTTGAAGTCTGTGCAGCCTGCGGAGCTCGATCTCAGAGCAGAAAGACGCTACACTGCTGGGCTACCTTCCTCAAAGGGATCTCGGCCAGGAAGGGGACTTTTGTGGTTCCCCTTAAAGACCAACATGTCTTCGCCTAGGAAAATTAAGGAGGATTTAAGCTCTGATGAAGAAGGCTCTGTGCACCCTCTCCATTCCCCATCGGAGGATCACAAGATCAAGGTCCCCTGCCTGCCCTTTAGCGTGGAAGCCCTCATGGCTGATAAGAGGATTCCTAAGGAAGTGTCCCATCTACGTGGTTTGGAGGCTCCAGGGGCAAGTAGCAACCCCAGACACCTGCACTTGGGGGTCGGGAGCAGAGAGAGTCCCAGTCCTCCAGGGGTTACAAAAAACTTTGAAACTTCATCTGTGAAATCAGAAAATTCAGAAGATGGGACTGCATGGGCCAAGGAAGGAGGCAACTACTCCCCTCCACCAAGTAAGTTCATGCCACATTCATATTCCTGGTGCCATAGAGATGTGTATCTCCAGCGCAGGGCTCTGGTTTCATGTAGGAGTCACTGCAGCCCATTCAGAGGCTTTCATCTTCCTAATTGAACCTGGCTGCTCTGCATGCCCTGATATCAATACCTCCATAACCATATCTCTGTTCCATGAGCACCCTTTCTAATGAGAGTGCACCATTCTGCTTTGTCTGGCATCATCTGGCAGTGAACAGGGTAGGTGTAGTAATGTGGTCCTCATTCCCAGCTCATACAGGTCAGGGCTGCAGCAGGTTTATTGTATTATTGAGTTCATCAGCACTGGGTAGCGCCAGGTCTAGTGCATGTTCTCAGCTCCAGCATGTGTCTGTAGGCACCATGACACCATGATAGCAGGGCTCAGGGTCCTACAGCACAGGGCAATGATCTGGCTGGTGTGTGGCAGATGAGGATCATGGGACCCGGATGTTTGTGTAAGATCTTCATGGCATCTTCTGAGGAGCACTTCAATGCATGTGTTTGCTGAGGAGTGAAACAATAAAGGGATTGTTGAGATGGTTTGTAGTGGACATAATAAGCCGCGGAGGAGAGGAGACATGCGGCTGCTGTACTTCTCATGTAGAACACTGTCCCCATTCACTTTACTGCACCATCACCCCCAGAAATGTCTATCTATCTATCTATCTATCTCATATCTATCTATCTCATATCTATCTATCTATCTTTCATCTATCTAGCTGTCTATCTGTCTCACATCTATCGATCTATCTATCATCTGTCTCATATATATATATATGATGAAAAGAGATGGCAGGCCCGATGGAAACAAAAAAAGAGGTGCAGGCCTGATGATTTGAGAAGGATCCACAAATAAAAAAAAATGTTTTTATTTTATTATATCTATCTTTCTATCTTTTTTCTATTTATCTATCTAATCTATCTATCTCATATCTATTATCTATCTATCATCTATTTATCATCTATCTATCTATCTATCTATCTATCTATCTATCTATCTATCTATCTATCTATCTATCTATCTATCTATCATGATTTAGGTTTATCTGCGGTCCTATGTGAACAATCCCCGACATCAGGATGAGTTATTTTATAGCTCTGCCATATCGATGCATGCAGAGCTGGAATGTCTTGCACTTCTCTGGCCTTACCATACTATAGTACATTAACCCTCTATTGTAGTTTATACTGCAGATTGCCTTTAATATCACAGCGAGCATATAGAACATAGTATCTGCCACCACATTTCATCACCCTTATTGGCCCCCTCAGTCATCATGTAGAAGCCTAAATTCCATGATATTAGTCATTTCCTCCTAGACAGATTTCTCTGATTTACTAAGCTGTCATATTCGCCCTCAAGTAAATGATGTCAAAACAGTTAGTAATTAACCCAATAACCTGTTCCTTGTATAGGGCATAGTGCGATTCTTTGACCACAGTGATATTCATATACATGGGCTATAAGAGAATGCATAGTCATAGGTAGGGGGGCTATCACCTATAGACTGACCTCATCTGGGGCATGAGACGCCTCTCTCTGCGCAGACATCATTGCCCATTATGTTACAGCTTTGGTCCACAGCCTATGCATTGCAGCTGTTGTGACACCACGACTTCCAGCTGTCAGAGCATGCAGGGAGTCGTAGTCTGACAACAGATGGAGATACACAGATTGGAGACCACAATGGTATGATGTGGCCTACCTGATAATAAATGTCATTGCCTCAATATTCATTCCCCAGAGATTTAAGGTTCAGAAGGGGGTCCTAATGGGACTGTTGTCCACCTGCAATGAGGTCTGTAACAACTTCCTGCTCCCTGACACCTGATGCTCAGTCAATACCCCCTCCCCATGCTCTATCAGAGGAAAACACTGACACTCGGATACTCCTGATACATTGGGACCTTGGCCTTGTATCAGGAGCCCATAGCCTTATAACTATATTACTTCATCAATAATTATTCAATTCTACATTTCTCTATGTAAAGAAATAAAAAAACAAATTTTAAAGACTGAGAGCCAAATCCAAATCCAGGACCATGACTATTAATTACCGAGGACATTCTTTAATTGAGATTGACTTGACAGAATAATCTACAGAAAAGAAGGAAACACATTAAATACAAAGATTAAGAGCAGCTTATGGAATGGTCTTAAAATGAAAAGCTGTCACTTAGAAGAAAAAAATAAATAAAAAAATGTTAATATGGCTTCATTCTTGTGAGGTAAAAGAGAATGGAGAAAAGAAATAATAGAATAATAATTTCGTTACAAATAAAAGAATGACATCCAATTCATTATCAATTTAAATGAGAAAATACTACATTTGACAGTTTGAGAATTTTACAATCATAGAAAAAAATGCATAAATATTACAAGGTGAAAATTATTTAAAAAATGCAATTAGAGGAAAATAAAATAATAAAATAATAATACTAAAAATGAAAAAGAACTAATATCAATCAAGCGTTAATTAGTGTATGACGTGACACCAGAGAAAGCTGAAACAGGAACACATTGCATTAGATCTGTAATAGAAAGGAAATTATTTTTATTACATCTTCTGAATTTTACTTCATACTTCTTCATACTTCTTTACTACTTCATAATTCAATTTTCTTTACGTTATTTGACTTCATTTGCCAAAGCATTTATTTCTTAGGCAGCAAACTAAACACATCAACTAAATACATCACTATGTCAGGATACATATATATATATATACACACACATAATATATATATAGATAGATAGATAGATAGATAGATAGATATAGGTCCAAGGAGCACAGTCAGGCAGCTATGTCCTGAAAACAGAACCAACTAAAACGCAATAGGAAAAACCGCTGACAACACATATCATTTTAAGTATCTGTCCACCCAGAGGAAATTAACCGCAGGAGCATTTTAAAAATGAAAAATATGTTAAAAAGAATTCATTTATTTAAATGTAGTATCAGTCAGGATCATAATAAATTGTCATTCTGTGCTTCTGGATGCAGAGATAGATTCACTCATTTTTTCATACATTAGGTGGAGTTTTCTTTTTCTTTCTATCTTTCTTTCTCTTTTTTATACAATTATATTGGAATCTAATACATATAGATCCGTTTTAATCAGTTTTCTATCGTTTCTGATTCCCATTTCAGGACTAAGGATCAAATAATAAAACGGGATGTTACATACTTAAGTAGTATAGAAAAGAATGAGATCCATCAAAAAATATCATCATCAGTACCTTTATGTTTTTTTCCTGTTTTTTTTTTTTTTTTTTTTTTTTACAAATGTCAAGTCTATCTTCTATCTATTTATCTCACATCTATCCATTATCTATGTATCTATATATCTATCTATCTATCTATCTATCTATCTATCTCTCTCTCTCATATCTATCTATCTATCTATCTATCTATCTATCTATCTATCTATCTATCTATCTATCTATCTCTCTCTCTCTCTCATATCTATCTATCTATCTATCTATCTATCTATCTCTCTCTCATATCTATCTATCTATCTATCTATCTATCTATCTATCTATCTATCTATCTATCTCTATCCATCTCTTCTATCTATCTATCTACATATCCATCTAGAAAGAGAGAAAGAAGACACGTTTAGTTAAAGCCATATTTAAATTAACATGTAATATAAATCTGACATATGCAGTAACAGCTTATCGCTTACAATAGGTTTACTTGCATTTACCTGTGCAGATATTTAAACAGAATGGGCCCAGAATGCTGAGCTAGCTAGTAATAGCCGTGTGTCATTGCTATAAACTCTATAGAAGCCTGGGAAGTTTCTTAGAGGAGAAAAAAGCCATTGATGAGACACATTGCATATTCTATTAAATGGGAAATGATTGTGGGGAATGTAACGATCTTGTCTGCAGGATCTTTTTGTATTGCTGGAACGGTGCCTATTGAATGTGTGTGGCCCCGGTAATTAGTAAAGTTTACAGGGCTGTACCTGTCATACTACACAGATAGAGCTATAATATTCCTGTAGTGGAAAGCCACATAAAAGACCAAATGAGCTGCCATACTAGGGCGTAGAGTTAAATAAGTAGAGATAGATATAGACAGATAAATAGAGAGATAGATAGAGAAATATAGACATAGATATGGGATAGAGAGATAGATAGATAGATATAGATTATAGATAGATAGATTATAGATAGATGGATAGATAAATAAATAGATAATAGAAAGATAGATTATAGATAGATAGATAGATAGATAGATAGATAGACGGATAGATTTGGTATTTTATTTGGCTTGCCAATAGATATGCCATGAATGCAGACTGCACATTGTGTGTATGACACATGTATGACCTGACTATGTTTTTTGCAGGACATCTCAGCCCCTCCACCTGCACCCTGAGGAAGCACAAGACCAACAGAAAGCCCAGAACTCCATTCACCACTTCCCAGTTATTGGCTCTGGAACGTAAATTTCGCCAAAAGCAATATCTTTCAATAGCAGAAAGAGCTGAATTCTCAAATTCATTGAACCTAACAGAGACCCAAGTCAAAATTTGGTTCCAGAACCGGAGAGCCAAAGCCAAGAGACTACAAGAGGCTGAGCTAGAAAAGCTCAAGATGGCAGCAAAGCCCATGTTACCCCCTGGTTTCAGCATACCCTTCCCTATTAACTCCCACATACCTGCTGCATCACTATATGGATCGTCCTATCAGCTACACAGACCGGTTCTTCCCATTCCACCTGTAGGACTTTATGCCACCCCTGTTGGATACAGCATGTATCATTTATCTTGAGGTGACTAGGAGCAGAACATGGAGATGGACCAGTCTATAAAGTACTTGTTGGGCCTGACAGTGGCCCTTACCTGCACCAAAGACCCCGTTAATCACTCTGTGGATGTCATATCACCCTCCTGGTGTAGACCTGCTCTCCCAAGTGCCTTATAGCCTGTGTTGCACATAGACCAGCCATACAGTGGGATACTGAGAGACACTATGTAGCAATGGAGGAGAAGAGAAGTCCTAGTATTATTTTACAAATCGGTAATTTATAATAGGGTTGTATAGATGCCCCTATCACTCCTTACCTTCACATTAAGGGAGCCATTGGTGTAAGATGTATATAGTAAGGACAAGTCAAGAAGGAACCAAAGACTGTGCTTAATGTTAATCAAGATAGATTCCTCAATCATGCTGATGTCTGAGAAAAAGTCTTTTATTATTGAGCAAGGGTTAAATCATGTGCCTTATGGATTCCTGGTGCCTGCCTCACACAGATTATCTATGGTTTAAATGACCAGTATATTCACAGCTGTATTTACTAGAGGGTTCCTATCACCATTTTATTGATTTCAGTCACTGACCGGGCCTGTAGGCTCCTTCAGACGTGAGGAACCATTTCTACAATAACGAAATCAAATGATGTTGAGTAGTTTTTACATTTTTTTTTTTTTGTTTCACTGCTGAGATTCACGAACCACTGACCCGTTTTTTCTCATTCTCATCCCTTTGTAAGGGACATGTGTAAAATGGTATATATTTTATTAAAGAGTTATAATTCCATATATCTCTTATTTGTAATTAAATTAAAAATGTTGTTACAGTGAATCCCAGTGTGTCTTGTCTTGTCTGAAACAGCTCAACCCTTCAGTTCAACCCTCGATTTCCTATTCAGATATTTATTGGAAGGCTAACATCAAATGTAGAAAATTATGAGAATATTTATCATGAAAAATCATTATTGTTAGCGTTATTTATTTTAAAAATATATAGAGAGAGCTAGGGAGGGCTAATATCTATCTATATTATTTATATATATTATATATATTTATGTTAGAACTGACTGCACAGTTGATTGGAGGCATACATCTAAATGTATCATTTCGTTTTAACAGACAGTAAAACCTAGTATAAGAACTGTATCAGTCAAGTTGACTAAATAATACTTTTTCCATAATAAAAAATGACCGATAATAGTAAATGTTAAATAAGGATAGTAAGAAAACAAGTCTGGAAAACTTAGCTGTAAAACAAAGCTAATACCGATGGTGATTATACTAACTTGATCTAAAATGGTAAAATCGAAGTGTTAGATAGATAGATAGACAATAAATAGATATGAGATAGATATATAGATATAGATAGATTAGATATATATAGATAGTGATTAGAATAATAATAGATATGAGATAGATAAGATATGTGATTAGATATATAGATATGAGATAGATGTATAGATATATAGATAGCTAATAGATAATTAGCTATACATAGATAAACAGATAGATAGATAAAAAAAGTAGAAAAATGGCTGCACCAGAATTAACAATAGAAGAAAGAATTTATATGCAATTCCAAGGGGACTAGACTATTGTAAAAAAAAGTAAAAAATGCAATAAGGCAGCACTCTCCAATAATGAAAAAAGAAAGAAAATTGTATTTACCCATGTGTCCACATGAGTGAATAAACTTTTGTTTCATTTTTCATTATTGAAGCATGATTGCATTTGATAGATAGATAGATAGATAGATAGATAGATAGATAGATAGATATCTGGTGAGTTCTGACTTTGCTTGTGAAGTTCATGGGCTGGGGCTCCTAGAAGTCACTGTGCACATACTGTTTGGATTTTGCGGTTTGGTAAAGTGAACCGCTCCTGCAATGCTTCTCATCACGTCAATTATTCCTCTAGTCCTTCTCCCAATCAGCGACATTTTCTGCCATGATTAGAAAGGGCCATGATTAAAAGCTTAGAATGTAGCCATGCATTCCCGGCATCATGTCCGCCATGACCTCACTGACGACGTGCTATTACTTATCAGGCCTATTACATTTTCTAATGATGCACTTACATTAATTGAACTAAATCGTTTTATGGGTCATGATGACAACTCAATAGGAAGAAGAACTCATCTCCATAGCGATGGCTAATCCACTGCCTGGAGCAGCAGCCATTATGTATCTTGTCACTAGGTGACAACACTTCTCTCTCCTGTAACAACTCTTCAGATTTTATACAGAAATAAATCTCATATATCTATTTATTTTTTAAACACTATAATTATAATATATAATTATAATATATATATATATATATATATATATATATATATATATATTATAAGTGTATGTGTGTGTGTATATATATACATATATATTATACAGTATACATAATATATAATGATATAATACATATATAGTACATATATCTAATATATATTATGCATAGTGTGTGTGTATATACATATTAAATAAACACTATACATAATATACAGTATAATGATATAATACATATATACTACAATCTAATCTTATATATATATATATATAATATATATATATATATATAACACATTATATATTATATATAATATCTAATATATACACAATACACCTAATATAAAATATATATATATATATATATATATATAATGAAATAATAAATATATAATACATACTGCATAACTGCATAATATAACTAATATATATATATCTATAAAATACACATGCATTATATACCTAATATATAGTTTTATAATAGATATATGATACATATAATATCTAATATTTATTTACACACTAATTATAAATATAGTGAATATAACACACAAGTATATATGTACTACAGCTACAAATCAGTGCTTTTTCTTTTTTAGACTATATCCTAATATGACCTGAAATAACGTCCTGCAAAGTGTCAACCCATTAGGGAGTAAATCTCAAAAGCAGACCTAACAAATTAACATTTATTGGCAAAAAAGAGTCAACACCAGGTTTTTATGATTCTGTAGGGGGCTATCAAGCCAGTGCTCCAATGAGGGACATTGTCAGCCTCTCCCTCCACCCCTGCTTCAAATGATATGAAAGAGGACCATTTAACCTGCAGTAACACCAATTCCCCAGGCAAGCCCTGCACAGATTTATGCACTGAACTGTGAAGGAAACTACAGCCCTAAGCAAATGGCCCATTAACAGCAACTGGGTAGAGATGAGCAGGGCTTATTGTACTGGGATGGTGCTGGGAACCCAGGCTGTATGAAGTGTTATCTCCAGCCCAAGACCTCAATTAATCTCTGGGAGGAACCGGTGTTCACACAGAAACTTCTATGATGTGATTGCAGTTGTTAGGGAAGACGAGGTAATTGGGTTGGATGCTGTAGGCAGAAGGTGACAGATATCTATCAGAAAGAAAACACATGATACAATGGGGGCCTTTATGAAAGGTTATGGGCAGGATACTGGTGGTGTCTGTACAGAAACCAATCTATTGCACGGCTTCACATTCTAAACCGCATTGCCACCCAACAGGGAGTGTGATTTGCACCGATGTATCCTCATGATATATTCACATAGCCCCAAGTGGTGGGCCACAAACTGTTCAAGGTTTTTATATTATTTGTTCATGTTCTATAGCCATACATGATATGTTAGATAGATAGATAGATAGATAGATATGAGATAGATAGATAATTAGATTGATGATAGATAGATATATAGACAGATATGAGACAGATAGATAATTAGATTGAAGATAGACAGATAGATATAGATAGATAGATGATTGATAGATAGATAGATAGATAATGAGATTGAGATAGATATAAGATAGATAGATAGGAGATAGATAGTTGATACAGAGATAGATAGATCGATAGATATGAGATAGATAGATAGATAGATAGATATGAGATAGACAGATAGATAGATAGATAGATATGAGATGATACATAGAGGATAGATAAAAGATAGAGAGATAATGAGATTGAGATAGATGGATAGCTAGATAGATAGATAGGAGATAGATAGATAGATAGATAATGAGATTGAGATAGATATAAGAAAGATAGATAGATAGGAGATAGATAGTTGATACAGAGATAGATAGATAGATAGATAGATAATAGAAGATAGATAGATAGATAGATAGATAGATAGATAGATAGATAGATATGAGATAGATAGACAGCTAGATAGATACATAGATAGATAGATAGATAGATAGATAGATAGATAGATAGATAATAGATAGATAGATATTAGATAGATAGATAGATAGTGGTGTTCAGGCAGTTTTTTGTGGAGCTGGACATCACTGATATATATGCCTGGCCTGGTGCCTATAGACTATAGTGTTTTTCTGCTTGGTGGTATTTTACATCCCGCATAACAATATAATACGCTGGATGAGTACGACCAATGCCTATTGGAATATCTCTATCCTCAGTTTCCCTCCGGCATTGTCTGCCCACACTGGAGGGAAACTGCGTTGGATCACCGGATGTATGAGAAGCAGGCCTTAGACTAGATAAAGACAAGTATAGCATATGCACAGGGGCGTAGCTAGAACTGACTGAGCCCCACAGCAAAATTTTGTATGAGCCCCCCTCCCCCCCCTCTCCATGACTATCTTGGCATGTGTACATATGTAAGGGTGGGTTCACATCACGTTTTTGCCATCTGTTTGATGTATATGTAGGAAAAAAGTGATACCACAGAGTAGCACACTACACTTTTGTATCCTGCAAAGTCTGCTAAAAAATCTTATATGTTAATGTATCATTTTTTTTTTACAATGGGACTCTATGGTGACAGATGCCACTGCATGTGATGTGATTAAACGTGATGTGAAACTGGCCTTAGTGTGCCATAACAGTGCGAAGTGCACAGCGGAGTGGCATGGCAGAGAAGGGAGACTGCCATGTACTGTATTCTATAGTACAGAAGGCTGGCAGAGCGCACAGCCTGGTCCTGGTGATCAGCGGCGTGGACTGTGTTCCCCAAAGCTCATTTACTCTACTGGGAAATACAGGGCACAGTACAGTATAATATACTGGAATCTACAGGATATACTGTAAAGATATTAGTCCTTCCCCCGAATAATAATACATTTAGTGACTATATAATCACCAACATACAAAGACTAAATAATACCGCCATACTGGATAATAACCATGACTGGATAACAGATCACTATAATGTTATAGCTTCCGCTCATTGCCGCTCCACCAATCAATATAACACAGTGCAGCAGCGCAGAGGAGAGGCAGGAGAATCCCTCTCTCCTCTTGTTTCAATGCGCAGTGCCCCCCCTTCCCCCCAGGCAGGGAGAAAAGTAAAATAAAATAAATGAAAAAGAAATTACATTGTTAGAAATATGGCCCTGCTGGCCACAGCCCTGCTACTGCTCCCGGGCCCCTACTGAGCTCGGGCCCCGAAGCAGTCGCTTCCTCTGCTTCCCCCATAGCTACGCCACTGCATATGCCCAAGAATGAGATTAAAAATGATAAAATATAATAATAAAAGAATCATAATTTATCTGATAAGGTCTCCTTCACTTATATCTGGTGGTCCGGGTAAGTTCCCTCGACCCCTCCCGCGTGGAGCAGAAAATGCCTGGGACCGTCAGTGCCACCACTCTGGTGCTCCCCACGTCTTTGGTCACTTGGCTGCAGCAGTGATGTACCCGTATACCCCTTGTGACAGAGGCAACCAATCACAGGCTGTAGGGTAAATGCACATGATCAGGATTGCGTGGTCATGTACATTGTATTCTATAAGAATTTGAGATTCTCATGCACAGGATGCAGATTTTTTCCATGCGGATTTTGACCTACTGTGCGGATTTTAAAATCCATAGAATGTCAATTTATTTTATTTTTCCTGACTGGAGAGTAAAATCCACATGCAGAAAATCCACACCAGATCTGCATGCAAATCTGCACCAATTGATACAGATTGACCACACAGATTTCTCTGCGAACACCTGCAGATTGCACTGTGGATTGTCCACACGTAAATCCTGAACGTGTGCATTTCCCCTCAGAGGTCTCATGCCGTATACTGCTGAGGCCTTTGAAAGCAGTGGGATGCAGAATACAGATGGATTTCATAGGGATATAAGCGTGAAATACATGTCAACATCTGTGTGAAATCTCTGCCATGTGAACATGCCCTTACATGGCAAAGGTGGGAGAGATTGCTTGTGTAATTCAATATGTGTCAGGCTTCAGAATGTCATTTCTGTCATGTTCATCCTGCATCCAGGCTGTCAAACATCTGGGAGGGTGGAGAGCAGACGTGGGACTCTCCTTGTTCTTTCTTGGCTGGCCGGTTGTTGAGCAATCCCAACAAGTGCTTCATGGATGATAGGGATCATTATTTATAAATGAATGTGGTGGCCAGAGGGTGACGGGGACAGAAGTGAAATATTCAGTTCTAGAATGGCACACCACCACCAGTGATACAGTTCAGGTCGTTTCTGCTTTGACAGAATTATAGTTTTAGTTTGAACAGCTTGAAATGTGTACAGTATGTATTCACCACCCGAATGCGGACTGGCCTGTGGCGGTACAGTATGGGCCCATAGTCGTCTATGGGCGCTGTATGATGGATTTATACATGTTCCATAGTAAGGGATTAGATCCTGGCTGAGTTAGGGCTCTGAACAACAACCCTCTGGAGGTTTTTTCCCTTAGAAGTGACAAAGAGAGATTCATCCTGTAATGGTGCGTCTGCCATTAGTTTCCCTCCACTGTGATGCTTTTCTATGGGATCTGGCATCTGGCACATCAGGTTTTATGTACCGAACACTAAAAGGTCACATGGAGCGTTTTCCTGTCCGGTGCCTTCAGGGTATGGATGCCAGAGGGGTGCACTAACTGCACAAAGGTGTCATCAACTCTTAAAACAACTGATCTATCTATCTATCTATCTATCTATCTATCTAACAAATAAAAAAATATAGACTGTGGCACATCCAAATAGTGAATGAAGTGACGTCCTTTATTCACCCATGCGACGTTTCAGTCCACTTGCTGGGACCGTTATCGAGGGCTTGATAACTTCATTCACTATTTGGATGTGCCGCAGTCTATATTTTTTAATTTGTTGGATGTTGGTCACATTGAACAGCGGGCACTCCTTACTCATTTGGTCTTAGCGAGTGCGGCTCCATTGTTTGCTTTTTATCTATCTATCTATCTATCTATCTATCTATCTATCTATCTCATATTTATCTATCATCTATCTATCTCATATCTATCTATCTATCTATCTATCTATCTATCTATCTATCTCATATCTATCTATCTATCTATCTCATATCTATCTATCTATCTCATATCTATCTATCTATCTATCTATCTATCTATCTATCTATCTATCTATCTATCTATCTATTTCATATTTATCTATCTATCTATCTCATATCTATCTATTATCTATCTATCTATCATATTTATCTATTATCTATCTATCTATCTATCTATCTCATATTTATCTCTTATCTATCTATCTATCTCATATTTATCTATTATCTATCTATCTATCTATCTATCTACCTATCTATCTATCTATCTATCTATCTCATATTTATCTATTATCTATCTATGCTATCTATCTCATATTTATCTATTATCTATCTATCTATCTATTATCTATCTATCTATCATCTATCATCTATCTATCTATCATCTATCTATCTACATTATCTATCATCTATCTATCTCATATTTATCTATTATCTATCTATCTATCTATCTATCTATCTATTATCTATCTATCTATCTATCTATCTATCTATCTATCTATCTATCTATCTATCTACTATCTATCTATCTACATCTATCTATCATCTATCTATCTCATATCTATCTATCTATCTATCTCATATCTATCTATCTATTATCTATCTATCTATCTATCTATCTCATATCTATCTATCTATCTATCTATCTATCTATCTATCTATCTATCTATCTATCTATCTCATACTATCTATCTCATATCTATCTATCATCTATCTATCTCATATCTATCTATCTCTTATCTATCTATCTATCTCATATCTATCTATCTATCTCATATCTATCTATCATCTATCTATCTCATATCTATCTATCATCTATCTATCTAAAGAAAACAATTCCACGTCACTCCCAAATAGTGTAAAACAAAGTTGTGTTCTTTAATCACCAAAATGCAACGTTTCAGTCCTCTTACTGAGACTTTTCTCAAGCACTGCTTTGAGAAAAGTCTCGGTAAGAGGACTGAAATGTTGCATTTTGGTGATTAAAGAACACAAACTTTTTGACACTATTTGGGGGTGACGTGGAATTGTTTTCTTTCTTTTTTTGGATTTCCGTGGGTCAACTCGTCAGCTGCTGGCACACCGTCTACTACTTTTAGCAGTGCTGCTCACATTGTTCATCTTGTATCTATCTATCTTATATTTATCTATCTCTTATCTATCATCTATCTATTTCATATCTATCATCTATTTATCTATATCTATCTAATATATATCTATTATTTCTCAAATCTACCTATCTAATATCTATCCATCCATATCTAACCTATCTACCTGTGTCTTTCAAATATTTGTCTTCCTCTGCTCCTTGTATCTATCCAATATCTATTTATGATTCTATATCTATCTATCTATCTATCTATCTATCTATCTATCTATCTATCTATCTACCCTATGAGTCTATAGTCTTTATCCTTTGACAGCTTCTCCATGACTATGTAGCTGGTAGTAAAAGTGTTGTGTCTATTCCAGGGCCAGTGCTGGGAATATCTCTGCCATCTCTTCTTCCACAGCCCTGCTCTGTGTCCCATGCATCACTTGGCCTCCCACCAAATACTTTTCTCGTTACATGAGACGTTTTCTTCCACTTTTTACCGCAAAACAACAAACAAAACTAGCGGAAGAAGTTGTTCTGGACTTGTGGCTGAGCGGGATCCAGCGCTGGGGTGCAGGAGCCGGGGTGTGGGGCACCTCTGCTGCTGCACATGGAGCGGTGCTCCAGCTCTGTACCAGCAGAGGGTCCCCGTTCTCCAGGAGCCGGTATTCCGGGGGCCCCTGGTATCTAGGAAATATAGACTATAGCTGATGCCACAAAGAAGGGGCAATGGAGGGGAAGATACCAAAGGGAGAAAAGTAACGTCAGAGAGTAGTAACTGCACGAAAACCGCAGGGAATGGAGAGTAATAGAGCGTATATAGATAGAGGATAAATATAGAAGAAAGGAAGAGAAAGAAAGAAAGAAAGAAAGAAAGAAAGAAAGAAAGAAAGAAAGAAAGAAAGAAAGAAAGAAAGAAAGAAAGAAAGAAACAGAGAGGTACAAGAATGTGACAGATACTGGAAAAATAAAACTGTAGAGGGAACTGAGAAATAGGATAAAGACTGGAGAGGAAGGAGGAGAAAGGAAAGAAAAGAAAAAGAAAGAAGACAAATTCTACTTCTGTGTCTAGTGAGAAGACAGTGACACCAGGGAACGCTGTCCGGAGGAGAGCAGGAGCACAGATGTCTGCTCGGCGATCTCCTGTGTAGGTCTGCCGGTTCCCGTGCCGCATCGCAGCAGTGCTCGACCCCAGGAGCAGCGCTCCCCATCTCCAGCAGGTACGTCTACACTATACCCAGCCAGTGTCGGGACAGTACAGAGTGTGCTGATCCGTCCCAGCGCCAGGTTTTCTCTCTGCCTGTAGTGAGCTCTCCTATAGTTAATGATCCACACTGCTGGGCTGTGACTGTCCTGTATACGGACACTGTCATGTCACACAGCACACTGCAGAGCCTATTATCTATCTATCTATCTATCTATCTATCTATCTATCTATCTCATATCTATTTCCTATCTATCTATCTATCTATCTATCTATCTATCTATCTATCTATCCCTCCATCTATCTATGTATCTATTATCTATCTATTATCTGTCTTTCTATCTAATATCTATCTTTCTCATATCTAATTTTATCTATCTATTTGTCTATCTCATATCTATCTTTCTAATTAATGATATGTGTACCATATTCCTTAACATTTATCCTTAAAAGGATATTCCCATTTGGACCTTTATGGCATATTCACAGGTAGAGATTAGCAAAGTATTGAAAAATGTGATTCGTCTGCTTTGCTGAATTTTACAAAAACATTCACTTTGTGATGAATTACTTAATCACGAAGAACATTTCTTTGTACTGTAAATGGTGGGTGCAATGACAGTGAGCGGTGATTGTTCCATCATGGTAGCCCTCAGATGCCGCATCATAGCAGATCGTGGCATCAAAAATCATACTTACCTCATCCATTTGATCGTGAAGAGCTGTCCGCCGCCATCTTGATTAAAGATCTAGTGCAAAATCTCACGTGGCCCGGGATCTTCAATCAAGATGGCAGAACCCGGCTCTTCTGGATTAGATAAGTATGATTTTTAAAAATGTTTTACTAATCAGGGAAAATCGATTTGCTACCACGAAGCACGAGAAAATTTGGCTTTGCAGCGAATTGAATTTTCCTTCAAGTATCCATTCATGGTAGCATGAGATGGACCCATTCTTGAGATAGGAGCATGTCCATATTGGACATTTAGCGCATATTCTGTGTATATATGAAAAAGGTACAGATTGGAATACGCCTCTAAATCTATCCCTTTATCTGTCTCTCAATTTATAGATCTATCATTCTACACCTGATCAGCTGGTAATATCGCATCATAAGGCGCAGCATACTGTTGAACAAGGAATATGAATATTATCTATCTATCTATCTATCTATCTATCTATCTATCTATCTATCTATCATATCTATCTATTCACCCATTATCTATCTTTCTATCTATCTATCTATCTATCTATCTATCTATCTATCTATCCATCCATCCATGATCTATCTATCTATTACTATATACTTGTCTTGTGTCTATTCATAACTTCATGCACCTCAGACAGTATTTCCAAATCACATGCCGTACAAATTATATTAAATCCAGCCATATGAATAAGAAACTTCTCCTTGTTTTAACCTTTGTTCTCAAATGAAAAAAATCCCCTTTTGTAGTTTACAGGGAAATAACGCTTCATAAAGCCGCAGCCTGGGCATTCTTCATCAGCTCATGAGCACTTTTAAAGGGGGTGACTGTAAGTTTGCCTGAGAAACACAAGTTCTGAAATATTTCCAGAATACAAATAATATTTAACAATGCACTTAAAGGAAATGAAAATACAGTCATGGCCCTTACAGCTAAAGTTCAGCAACTTGGCAAGAAGACTTCCACCTTAAAACTATTCTCTAAGACCTTTATAGCATACAAAGGAGCATAATTCATAAAATGTGCTGCACCTATTCATTTACTATAAAGTTAAACAGAGTTTAATGGTCCCAGTGAAATAGCATAATAATGGTATACACTCCAATTCTGGAGCATATCAAGCATATATGATGGAAATCAATGTGTATATATATATATATATTATTAATGCTATACAAACAACAGTAAATGATAATAATAATAATCACAATTATCTGTCTAATAATAATTCTATCTATCTATCTATCTATCTATCTATCTATCTATCTATCTATCTATCTAACAATCTATCCAACCTGATTCAGACCCAGGTTCTAGGTCACAAAAGTGAACTTCACAAAAAATCCACAGCACCCGAATGCAGACTAAATAAATATATATATATATTTTTTCCACTTACTCCGTGGAACGTTTCAGTCCTCTTGCTGGGACTTTTCTCAAGGCTGGGTGCACAGTCCAACCAGTTTTTTTTTTTTGCGGAGCCGGATGCAATGGGTAGATGTGTAGTGCACAAGTCCAGCATCTAAAGACTCATAGCTCCAAACAGAAAATGGAGCATGCAGCTCAATTCTCTCCAGCGCTGCTTCATATCCAGCATAAGTAACGCTTCAGATGAATATGAACAATGGCATAGAAAACTATGGGATCAATTCTGGCTTTAGTTTCCTCTTGACTTTTTTTGTGCATATATCACCAATAAAGAGGTTAATATATCAACCATTCTACACCAGAACTGGAGCATTTCATCAGACAATCTTATGCATGAAAAATGGCTACATTTTTTATTGAGTAATTGTGTAATTATTATAACTATTATTTATTCTATCTATCTATCATCTATCTCTCTCCTATCTATCTATCTATCTATCTATCTATCTATCTATCTATCTGTCTGTCTATCTATCTATCTATCTATCTTCTATCTATCTATCTCCTATCTACTCACATCTATCTATCTGTCTATCTATCTTCTATCTATCTATCTATCTATCTATCTATCTATCTATCTATCTATCGCATATTTATCATTCTGTTTATCTATCTATCTATCTATCTATCAATCTATCTATCGCATATTTATCATTCTGTTTATCTATCTATCTCCGCCAACTATTGTGAGCGGCACAGCGGTAAAATAGTTATGGTGTGCCAGTGGCTGTGGAATCGATCCAACATCGAAAAAAAAGTAAAATAAAAAAAATCCACAGCACTCCCAAAAAAGGAAATCAAAGGTACTGTTCTTTAATCAGCAAAGCGACGTTTCAGTCCTTTTACTGGGACTTTTCTCAAGCAGTGACCTTGAGAAACTGCTTGAGAAAAGTCCCAGTAAGAGGACTGAAACACCGCTTCAGTGATTAAAGCACACTACCTTTGATTTACTTTTTTTGGGAGTGCTGTGGAATTTTAAAAATTCTATCTAATATCTATCTATCTATCTATCTATCTATCTATTATGCATCTAGCCTATCTATCTATCTATCTTGTATCTATTAGCTATCTATCTTCTATCTCATATCTATCTATCATCTATCTATCCATCTATTATACTTCTAGCCTATCTATCTATCTATCTATCTATCTATCTATCTTGTATCTATTATCTATCTATCTAGTATCTATCTATGTATCTATCTATCTATCTATCTATCTATCTCATATCTATCTATCTAGTATCTATCTATGTATCTATCTATCTATCTATCTTGAGAAAGGCTCAGTCTGGGCCAAAACGTCGCAATCCCACATGGGTAAATAAAGACTTTCATTTTTTTCACTTTTTTACTGGAGAGTGCTGCCTCTTTTTTCTTTTTTATCTATCTATCTTCTATCTATCTATCTATCTATCTATCTATCTATCTATCTATTATACATCTATCTAATGTATCTCCATACAGAGTAAGGTTCCGGTAAGTGAGCTGCAATGTTATACTATTAGATGCATGGGTTAAATAAATAACCTACTTTCTAAACACCACTGGGAATGCGTCAACTTTTGCATTCTGTATATGTATATATGCACATACACACACACATATATGAACACACCGTGGACGCTTGCACACCCCCATGCACATCTATCTGTCTCTGTCTGTCAAGGAACGATTGCACATCCCTTAGGGGGCTGTATTAAAATCAAATTTAATAATGTCAGGACATCAAAGCATGGAAAGGTTGCACTAAACTATTGCCCCTATACGGAAACCATAAAAAAACAAGAACATACCTAATAAACCTGGATAGACCTTTTGTCTGGGTTAGATTTCATGTGCTTGATGAAAGAACCTTGATATCACTGTATTACTAACAATTATTATTATAATTTCAAACAAGCTGATGTTTTCCATTACTAAGGGCTTCATCTTTGAAGTTACACCTCATAATTTCCTAAATTAAATAAATCATTTTAACTTTACACTAGGAGCCTTTTAATGGCAAAGAAGGAATATCATTATCTCATTGAAAGCCAATTGTGGTGGCTCCAGTTTGGCTGTAGCTGGGGGCAAAGTGCCGCACCATAACAGGCCTGCTTTATTAGCTTCCCATAACTCTTGACAGAGTTTTTTATATATATATATTTTTTTCTTTGATTTCCTCTTGTTTTAAAGCTGTCCCAACCTTTAAATAGGACCTAATATGAAAAGCATTATTTTTTAATGCTGTGTAATTTAGTAAAGGCAGCAAGCCAAGTTAACAATGGTTTATTAGTCCTGGGTGTTTTGCAGAAGGAAGGAATGCCGGTTCTGCCCCATTTTCATGGCTTGTTGCACTAATTAATATAGTGTCTCTAACTTCTAGGGCTGTTCCTTTAAGTACGGAGGCTTGAAAGGTGAAAGGCTTTTTAGAAGTTCGGCTCATGCTGATGTTGTTTAGCTTTCTAACATTTGATTCCTGCTGTTCTGATCAATCAGAGGAGCAGGGAGCACGTAAATATCCCTTCTCACACACCTCTTATTCTAGCACCTCAGGAGACTAAACACCATGACACCACATTATGGAGCATGCTCTGCACACCTATCACTTCTTTTGTAAAGGACCTGATTAAATACATTTATTAGGAGGAAAAAATCCTTCCCTGTTGTTTTATTTTGCAGTCTGGTGCGTCTGGCAGGGATGGGGTTAACGGCAGCAGGGTTGGTTGAATGCGCTTTTGTAATACGTCCCAGATTTTACTACATTACATGGACTACATGGCAGTAAAAAGCTATATTATCATATGTTTCTTATAGGAACCAAAGAAAGGTACATTATTTAGAAGTAGGTTACAACTGCTAAAAAGATGTTACATGTTAATAATGGATACCACACTTCAGAGGAAGCTGGAGATTTCAAGAAATGTATTATGGATCTAAGTAAACCGGAGAAGAAGAAATGAGCGAGCTGTAAGGAAGTGAACATTGTGAAATCAAAGACATTACATTTTTATTTTTGATGTTATTAGTATTTTTCATTAAATGGCAATTACTTACATTAAAAAAATGTAAAGGTTTATATTGAGCATTAAAATACTACAATCTGGAAAAATCAAAAATCATATATATATATATATATTAATTTTTATTTATATAGCGCCAATATATTCTACAGCGCTTTACAGTTCATTCATAAATAACATAGCAACAGACAAGTCAATAATTACAAGAGGAATGAGAACCCTGCTCACATGAACTTACAATCTATGAGGAGAATACATATATATATATATATATATATATATATATATATATATATACAGTGGTGCCTCAAGTTACAATATTAATCGGTTCCAGGATGACCTTTGTATGTTGAAACCATTGTAGGTTGAGTAATAAGCACCAAAATGTCATCCAAGATAAGAGAAAATCAAGATTTAAGAAAAATAAGCAGATTACTAACATAGATAAAACAAGTCCTTATATATAACAGTCAGGAATAGCTGATAACTAACAACTACTGCAGCTAATTTACCAGAGAAGTGGCCTTGATTGGTTGGATCTGAGTCTGAAGCATTGTATGTTGAGTCTAGTTTCCTTATGATGGGTCAGAAAAGACCTTCGTATGTTGAAAATATTGTATCCCGAGGAGATTGTATCTTGAGGGATCACTGTATATATATATATATATATATATATATATAGTAGAAAAAATGGCAGCACAGAAAAATTATTACCAAAGAGGTACAAGCCCTGGGTCTGACAATGACCAGTTAATAAAAAGAAAAAATAGGCAGCACATTTTGAAGTGAGTGTGCTGCCTATTTTTCTTTATATATATATATATGTACACACACATATTACTGCAATTTAGCTTGTACAGTCATGGCCAAAAGTTTTGAGAATGATACAAATATTAATTTTTACAAAGTCTACTGCTTCGGTTTTTATAATGGCAATTTGCATATACTCCAGAATGTTATAAAGAGTGATCAGCTTAACAGCAATTACTTGCAAAGTCAATATTTGCCTAGAAAATGAACTTTATCCCCCAAAACACATTTCAACATCATTGAAGCCCTGCCTTAAAAGGACCAGCTAACATCGTTTCAGTGATTGCTCCATTAACACAGGTGTGGGTGTTGATGAGGACAGGGCTGGAGATCAATCTGTCATGATTAAGTAAGAATGACACCACTGGACACTTTAAAAGGAGGCTGGTGCTTGGCATCATTGTTTCTCTTCTGTTAACCATGGTTATCTCTAAAGAAACACGTGCAGTCATCATTGCACTGCACAAAAATGGCCTAACAGGGAAGAGTATCGCAGCTAGAAAGATTGCACCTCAGTCAACAATCTATCGCATCATCAAGAACTTCAAGGAGAGAGGTTCCATTGTTGCCAAAAAGGCTCCAGGGCACCCAAGAAAGACCAGCAAGCGCCAGGACCGTCTCTTAAAAGTGTTTCAGCTGCAGGATCGGGCTACCAGCAGTGCAGAGCTTGCTCAGGAATGGCAGCAGGCAGGTGTGAGTGCATCTGCACGCACTGTGAGGCGGAGACTCTTGGAGCAAGGCCTGGTCTCAAGGAGGGCAGCAAAGAAGTCACTTCTCTCCAGAAAAAACATCAGGGACAGACTGATATTCTGCAAAAGGTACAGGGAGTGGACTGCTGAGGACTGGGGGAAAGTCATTTTCTCTGATGAATCCCCTTTTCGATTGTTTGGGACATCTGGAAAACAGCTTATTCGGAGAAGACGAGGTGAGCGCTACCACCAGTCTTGTCTCATGCCAACTGTAAAGCATTGTGAAACCATTCATGTATGGGGTTGCTTATCAGCCAAGGGAATCGGCTCTCTCACAGTCTTGCCTAAAAACACAGCCATGAATAAAGAATGGTACCAGAATGTCCTCCGAGAGCAACTTCTCCCAACCGTCCAAGAGCAGTTTGGCGATCAACAATGCCTTTTCCAGCATGATGGAGCACCTTGCCATAAAGCAAAGGTGATAACTAAATGGCTCAGGGAACAAAACATAGAGATTTTGGGTCCATGGCCTGGAAACTCCCCAGATCTTAATCCCATTGAGAACTTGTGGTCAATCATCAAGAGACGGGTGGACAAACAAAAACCTACAAATTCTGACAAAATGCAAGCATTGATTGTGCAAGAATGGACTGCTATCAGTCAGGATTTGGTCCAGAAGGTGATTGAGAGCATGCCAGGGAGAATTGCAGAGGTCCTGAAGAAGAAGGGTCAACACTGCAAATATTGACTTGCTGCATTAACTCATTCTAACTGTCAATATAAGCTTTTGTTACTCATAATATGATTGTAATTATATTTCTGTATGTGATAAAAACATCTGACAAACACACATAAAAACCAGAGGGCAGCAGATCATGTGAAAATAGAAGATTTGTGTCATTCTCAAAACCTTTGGCCATGACTGTACACTATAAGAAAAAGCATCATCCTCTCTGGTGGCCAGGACCATGGGAGCTACCATAGGCACGCATTCGCAACAGCTTCCGCCCGGCCATCTTGTGCTATCTGTGCCCCAGCGGTGGTCCGAACCCCTGTATACGTACAGTGTATAATGTGATGGAAAATGAATGAAGCCAGCAAAGGAGGCAATATGGACAATCACAATACATTAGTAAGTCCTTTGTATTATCTTTCTCTACATGATAAATTCCATTTCATGAAGCGAGACAACCCCTTTAAGGTTAGGAAACATAATAGTAAATTCAAATTAAATATTTTATTCATTTGTTTAAAATGTATCTAGGTAGAGCTCATTCATAGATTTATGATCTTACCTACAAAATGAGTTATTATTGCTATTAATAATAATAATAATAATAATAATAATAATAATAATAATCTTCACGTCATTGTCATTATCTGTTTTTAATGATGTCACCATTTTTTTCCAAACTTTAGATTTCTAAAAAGAGTTAAAACATTTTACTAAATATGAAACAATTTTTAGCGTCTGAACCATCAGTGAAGCAATGAATCGTCCAGGAGCATCACACTGGTCAGTCTGTTTATTGCCAGATGTAGGCAACACTCTCACTAATCACTAAGCTATTAGGGTCCCAGCTGATGATCTCTAGAGGTCCAGTCAGGGGCGCAGCTAAAGGCTCATGGGCTCTGTTGCAACAGTTCAGCTTGGCCCCCCCCCTTCCCTCAGCGCTGGTGCACCTAGCTTTTCTGCCGGCCGAGTCAAAAATTGAACCCCCCTCCCCGCCTCAGGCTCAGATGCGGACCCATTCACTTCAATGAGCACTGTGTGCTGTCCGCATCTGTATGTCCATTCCTATTTTTGACCGTTTTGCGGACAAGGATAGGCATTGTTACAGTGGATCTGCAAAAAAAATGGATGCCATACGGGACATCATCTTTTTTTTGCGGATCCACAATTTGCAGACCGCAAAACACAATGTTCGTATGAATGTAGCCTAATACAGCGCCCCATACCTCGTACATCCAGTGATGTCTCCTCTGATGTAGATGTTCTCCTTCCTTATCTTCTCCTTTCAGACCAGACGCCATTTTTCATCTCTACAGTTTGACAGAAAAAAATCTTAGTTTACTACTTTTCCATCATCCTCCCGTCTTCTGGACAAATCATCCTACCACCCCCAGTATTGTGCCACTAGTGCCACACAGATAGTGCCCTTCAATAATTATTGGCACTCAGTGTCCTAAAATAACTGCGCCCAGCAAATAGTGTCCCTGACAGTAATAGTGTAAACATAATGTCCCCCAGAAATAACTGTGCTATGCTGATACTGTGCCAGGGTGCCCCCCACAGTAATAGTGCCCCCCAAAGTCCCAACTAATAATTCTCTGCCAGAGTGCACTTGTTAGTAATAGTGCCCCCAAAAGTACTAATGTCCCCACTGTGCCCCAGAAGTAATAATGCTTCCAATGTGCCAGTACGAAGTGCCCCAATAATGTGCCAGAAGTGCCCCCAAAATTTCACCCCAATAATGTGCCAGTAAGAAGTGCTCCCCACCCATAGATGCCCCATGAATTATGTGCCAGTAAGAAACACCCCAATAATGCACCAGAAGTTCCCCCCATTGATTCCCCCCCAAAATCATGTGCCAGTAAAAAGTGTCCCACCCCATAGATGCCCCCCAAATTATGTGCCAGTAAGAAATGCCCCCAAATTATGTGCCAGTAAGAAATGCCCCCAGTGCCCCCATGTGCCAGTAAGAAATGCCCCCATGTGCCAGTAAGAAATGCCCCCATGTGCCAGTAAAAAATGCCCCCAGTGCCAGTAAAAATGCCCCAGTGCCCCCATGTGCCAGTAACAAATGCCCCCAGTGCCAGTAAAAATGCCCCCAGTGCCAGTAAAAATGCCCCCAGTGCTCCTGTGCCATTAAGAAATGCCCCCAAGTGCCAGTAAGAAATGCCCCCAGTGCCCCCATGTGCCAGTAAGAAATGCCCCCAGTGCCCCCATGTGCCAGTAAAAATGCCCCCAGTGCCAGTAAAAATGCCCCCAGTGCCCCCAATAGAGCTCCGGTCCGTAATTGCAACAATAAAAAAAAAAACATGAATACTTACCTCCATTGAGCTTGCAGCGATGCAGGCCTCTTCCGACCTGTGTCCCGCGCTGTACGGCTCAGGCGGCGCGATGACGTCATTGCGCCGCCTGAGCCGGCCTCTGATAGGCTGCAGGCCTAGTGCCTGCAGTCTATCAGAGTAATGGGCAGGGGAGACGCCTCTCCCTCCCCTGCAGTACAGGCATCTGTATCGCCGTTCTGAGGACGGCGATACAGATGACTATGGAGATGAGAGCTTCCACAGTGGAAGTGCTCATCTCCCTCTGCCCCGCCGCCGCCCCCAACTGTGGGCAGGGCCGCGTCGCACCTTGCCTAATTGAGCCCGGGCCTCCTTGGCAACTGCGACCGCTGCGACCCCTATAGCTACGCCACAGGGTCCAGTTACTTCTGAATATTACTGTTATGGTACATCGGGTCCTCTCCTTTGTATGAATACTTCCATTATCCAGAAGTAGGAGTAGGAGTAGGACACCATGACAGTAATTAGTTGCCTGATGAAGAGTAAACCATATCCAGTCTCTCATATTACACTAAAGAGACCATAGATCATGCAATCTCATCTAAGCTGTTAGGAGAGTGTCAGTAGGCAGCTAGCTTTCATGTGGCAAACTATAGAGTTTTAAATGATTTAAAATAGTGGCGTATAAAACACTATGTGGGAAAGGGCAGCTGATAAACCAGGTCAGGGTTGAACTGCATTTCATGCACTGCAGTAGTCTCCATTCAACACTTCTATACCTGCGCAGTACCAGTTAAAGAATGCTAAATTGTGCTGTAATCATTCAGGTAAAAATAGGGGCAAACATAGTAGAAGAATCCCCAAAGCAAGAAACATATGTGAGCCCCTGCTACCCAACATCTGTTTTTTCACTAGTTAAAGACATGCTACAGTCAATGGCTGCAGTAGCCACATATTTGTGCCGAGAGGGAGCAAGAAGTACAGACCGGTGGGGGAACCAAGAAGAATTGGATCTGAAGCAGTGTGGGAATGATAAGGGCAAGTATGATTTTTTTATTTTTGTATTTTATAACATTCTAAGCTGTTTCCCAAATATTTTTTTTCAAAGCTGTTTATAAAGCCAGCTAATTGCAGAATTATGGAGGGTCCCGGTTGGTAATCTTGGAGCAATTGCTATTTATGCCTATAATTTCATCCTGCCTAGCTTCCAAGAAAGTGTACTGTGTGCATGCAGCTTGAAAAAGTTGAGCTCAAGTGCAAACTTTTAAATGTGTTGAACCCCAACAATCATCTACAGTATTGCTGCTGCCATTATATGTAAATTTAAAGGGGTTGGTCACTTTTTGGCTCCTTGTCACCAATGTGTATGTAAGATGACCATACAGCACTTACTAATATAACCTTTATTCATACTTGTGCGGTGTATTTTGGTTCCCAATGTCAATTTCACTTTTTATGTTCTTTCCTTATATTGGATACTTTTTCTAAATTATTTACTACACTTGGTTTGTTTTCACATTAAACTGTTTTATCATTGCTAATGTAATGAATGTATTAACAATGTACAATACTTATCTTGTTGAAGAAATTGACAGATGATATATGGCACAAGGCCTACATGGATAGTGAATACTCTTGGATGCCATAGATGGAAGCTAGCACCTTGGGTTGGAATCCATGGGCAATGGCTGAAGTGAGTATAAATCAGTTTATAGTAGTGAAATCAAGAGGTGCAATTTGTAGTCAATCATTCAAGGTCATGGCTGACAGAGTTCATGTAATACAATAATGTAAGCAGACAAGGTCAAAGGCAAATAGCTGAAGTTCAGGGACAATGCAAGTCAATCCAAGCACAACAGAATCTTACAAACCTATTGCTCAGGTAAAGAGCTCTGGGGTGTGGTCCTTAAAGAGCCATAGAGTTCACTACTGAATGAGTTACGAATTGTTTAGTTGTTGAACTGGGTGTGGTCAGGTAACATAGAGTCAGTGAGAACAGATAACAGAGGTGAATTTGAAGCAGTGATGGACATAGACGGTGGAGTCAGTGACAATACATACTTCTGTTATATATTTGCCATACTACTGTAAGAGTCTTTATTTGACTCATCTTATGAAAGTGCTTTTGATGGCAGTAATCACACCTTTATTTATAAGCATTTTGGTCAAATATAGATGTTATCTGACCTATATATGTGGTATATGCAATATGTATATTTTACAGGTACATGACAAAATGAATCACAAATTACTTTTTCTATTACCTGTGAATGTTTTTCCACTGTGGACCATGTAGTCTGTATAGTTCATTGGTTGCTGATGAGTTGTGATTATGTGATTTAAACACTTTTGACTTAGGAAACACTGCATATTGCAGTTTGAGTAAAATATGTATATTGGGCTGGTTCAGGGACACATTTTAGAGTCTTTATTAAATAATGCCACCCCTTGTCTTCAAGCAGTTCTACTGAACCGATATTAGATCACACAGGGTTGGACTGCCGTTTGTGTAGCTGATGCCCACTCTGCTACAGTGACAGGAGATGGCTTCTTGCACAGGCAACAGTCAGTGTCCATTTATTGATGTGTATGGCTTCCCGTGGTCCGTGGGAATCTCAGATGTTTGAGGGCTTTAGACTAATATCATTTATATTAATAAATACCATGTAGAGAAAAATCTAGAAGACTAGAGAAAGAGGTTTCTCCATGATTTTGAAAACAATTAGGCAGGGGCATGGGCAGTATAAAATAAAATTTTAAAAAAGCTGTATGCATGTTTAAAATGTCCCGCCAGTCCCACGCTGCCACTCTAGTCCCCACCACTCTGATTCCTACATCACGTCACTGCTGCAGCCAGTCACTGAAGTCAGCAATTATGTGGACTGTTGGGGCCAGTGATTAGCCATAGTGATAACAGGAATGGTGAACTGCCCATGATCACTGCAGGTCCAATGGGAATAACATGAGAATTAAATCAACATGTATTTACTAGTAAAGCATGAAATATCGAGAAGACAATGCAGTGGAATTAACATAATCCAGCTTTTCCTCATAAATGATGCACCAGTACAAGTTGTGGCTGTGATATTAGTGTTGAATTATTCTCACACATTTGGGTGTGATCAGCTTTAGCTGTCTTTTATGGCTTTTTTCTTACTAAAGTTTGGGAATATATTCGGGAATAGATTTTCATATCTTTACTGTTATTTTGTTGTCTCCAAGGATAGCTAACTATTCCTTTAATAACATCTGATCTAAGACCAAACAAACTTCTCATAAATTGGCACGCTTATCGGTGAATCTGGGAACATTAATCCCATAAATCTATTTATAACAGATGACACATTAATGTTCATGGTTTCTACATGGTTTACTTCTCACAGATAAGACAAATTGCTGTCTCACCGGAACCAGATTCTTTTGTAATGTTTCATAATTTTTACTAAGTTGATCCATCCAGACAGCATAATGAAAAGTGTATAACCCAAACAGGGGTAAGGATGAATATTGTTTTACATAAAATGATGAGATTTAAAGACATTTTCTCATTAAGAGAGCAAATGGATATCCCAAATGAAGGGTTCTTATATTGTAAACCCTATTTTAAGCCAGGGTGGAGAGATGCTTCCACTCTTGTGGACCTAGGCCTGTCCATGTATGATATGGTCAGCTATTTGTCTGTACTGCTTGTGAATAACCTTGTGTGGCTGAACAAAAACTGCCCTCAATGATAACAGCAGATCATGGAAAGGTTACAGCAGCTAGATTGCAGAGATGACCGGGCAATTATCCATCTGAGAATGGGTTGTCTTCATGAGGTAACCCTTTAAATGTCTTTCTAGTCCTTATAAGAAGTTCAACCATGGTCTTGAATTTTTGAATAAATTGATATGGTACAATAAATGGGATTAAACCATGCTCTATTTAGAAAGCCAGTTAAATGTGCAAAGTAGAACTGGCTTAGCTGCCCATAGCAACCAATCAGATTTCACCTTTCACTTTTGACAGCTCCTTTGGAAAATGAACGGTGGAATCTGATTGGTTGCTATGGGCTCCAGTTTGATAAATGACTCAAATATAAATTATGACCAGTATCTTCAGTTAAAGAGCCACTCCTGACATGCCTGTTTTAATAGCTTCATGCACTCACCATATAATAACAATTCTGGAACATCTATTCTTATGTCTCTATTTTGTGTCATTCCTTTATTATTCCTACTAGAAGTTATGAAAGAATCACTAGCAGTCTGCAGTAAAGGAACAGAGGGAAGGTAACCAGTTGGGGGTGTGTATCTGCAGAGACTCACTCTATCCAATCAGTGCTGTCATGTTCAGACTGTGCAGATACACACCCCAAACTTGTTACCTCCCATCTGTACCCTTACTGCAGACTGCTAGCAATTCTTTCCTGCGCTCAGCCCCATTCATATGAATGGGGATGAGCCACTCCTAGGCCACGTGACTGATGAACGTGACATCATTGGCCTAGGAAAAGCTAAGAGAAGGCCGCGGCGCTCACTGATCGGCGGTGGTCCCGGGGGGTGTCGGACCCCCACCGATCAGATACTGATGAACTATCCTAAGGACAGGTCATCAGTAGTAAAAAGAAGGTATGCCATAATTTAGACCATTGATTTTCAGAATATAGCTCCCATTTTTTCCTTAGGTCCTTAGAAGCTGGTGTCAAGTGGGTTCAGAAACTGGGATAATATGCATGATATACACCATTATAATCTGTTGAGAATGACAGAAACAATGACAGAGTGGTCTATCAGTGCAACTTCCAGTGATTGTAGTGTTTTAGAATAAATGTAGGAATTTCTAAATAAAGACTCGTTGGATTGCTGCGAGAACAGCAGCATTGTTCTCAGCATCATTAACCAGGCAGTATCCCTGGCATGCTAGGGTTGATCAGGCCGGTAGATGCTCTAAATATGATGCTCTATTTAGTTTTGAGAATAGGTGTCTAAAGGGGTAAACAACTATATATAGATAAAATACTGTACAAAAATATGGTAAAAAACTGTTCCAGTGAAAATCTCAAAAGACAAGGGACATTGCATCTGTCTGGAGAGGAAAACGTTCAGTCTCCCCAGGTAACAAGGCTTCTTTGCCATTAGGGCTGTAAACCAGGAACTGTGCATAGCAGGAACAATTAATGGCTGCAAAAAAGTCTAAGGCTACTTTCACACTAGCCTTAGTACCAATCCGGCGGGTGAAGGGACCCACCGGATCCGTACTGAATAATACAGCCTTGTGGATCCGTAATTCCGGATCCGGTTGTATTATCTTTAGCATCTTTTAAACGGATCCGGAATAACCTCTATTGAAAGTCAATGGAGGACGGATCCGTTTACAAGTGTGTCCACACCGTCCCCATTGACTTGCATTGGGGGTCCGTTTAGGTGCGGATAACTAGTACGGAGAGCAAACCGCAGCATGTTGCGGTTTGCTCTCCGGTCTGAAGACAGAACGGAATGCTTTCAGGAGCATTCAGTTGTCTTCAGTTCAGTTTTGCCCCCATTGACAATGAATGGGGACAAAACTGAAGCGTTTTATTCCGGTATTTAGCCCCTATGACGGAGCTCAATAACGGAATAAAGAAACGCTAGTGTGAAAGTAGCCCAAGGCTAACTTGACACTTGTGGCAAAGCTTTCAGGCAGGCTGTTCTGAACCCTGTCGGTGTTCTCCAGATCCGGGATAGCCAGATGGTGCAGCCTGCCCGTTGGATCCCATTGACTATAATGAGGACAAAAATGCATTCTGTAGATTAGTGAATTTAGCATTTATCACCTTTCCAGTGGATATGTGATAAATGCTTCAGGCTGGAATACCTTCTTTAGGAATTAAAACATACGAAACAATTACTTTATTTAACCAGTCAATAACTAAAGCATGTCCCTAATACATTAAAAATTATTTGTAATTCATGCTGCGTATCTGCTATGAAGATGATAGAAAGGAAAGCAACAAACTGAAAACTGCGACCTGAATATGGATTACTTAGTGATTCCATCATGGAGACGGAAACATAAATAGTGCAAATTACTTGGTAAAACTGTTGGTTCAACACGGCTAGTAAAAATACAATCTTTTACCTAATGATACTCAAGGGAAATAGAAATGACACATTTCCTACTGACAAATGGAAGTTTAAGTGCTTCATTCAGAAGTGTTTGTTTTATTGTTCTCTGAGCAATCAGAGAGAAGAGCATGACATGAAACTGAGAAACCATAGAAAAGAACTAACATAAACTAACCAAACAGTGATTAAACCAAATGATGGCAGTTTTATCAAAGCAAATTCTTCAAGAAACTAGACCAGAGGGATAATTTGGCCCTTAAAAAGTAATTTTACGTCAATCACTTAAGGTATCTGACACTATTTATATCAGAATTAATCAAGTGAAGTTAGTTTGAGTCACACCACAGCTGGATCTGCATCCTAAAGATCAGTTGAAAGCAGCATTTATCCAGGGATCCAGGTGGGCCCCCTTCTAATCCAGGCCTGGTCTAGATTGCAGCCTCTGCCACCATGATAGTTACACCACTGGTATCATACATGGTGTAAAAAAGCCACTAATAGAAAATTCCCCACATATATATATATATATATATATATATATATATATATACAGTACAGACCAAAAGTTTGGACACACCTTCTCATTCAAAGAGTTTTCTGTATTTTCATGACTATGAAAATTGTAGATTCACACTGAAGGCATCAAAACTATGAATTAACACATGTGGAATTATATACTTAACAAAAGAGTGTAAAACAACTGAAAATATGTCTTATATTCTAGGTTCTTCAAAGTAGCCACCTTTTGCTTTGATTACTGCTTTGCACACTCTTGGCATTCTCTTGATGAGCTTCAAGAGATACTCACCTGAAATGGTATTCCAACAGTCTTGAAGAAGTTCCCAGAGATGCTTAGCACTTGTTGGCCTTTTGCCTTCACTCTGCGGTCCAGCTCACCCCAAACCATCTCGATTGGGTTCAGGTCTGGTGACTGTGGAGGCCAGGTCATCTGGTGTAACACCCCATCACTCTACTTCTTGGTCAAATAGCCCTTACACAGCCTGGAGGTGTGTTTGGGGTCATTTCATTGTCCTGTTGATAAATAAATGAGGGTCCGACTAAACGCAAACCGGATGGAATAGCATGCCGCTGCAAGATGCAGTGGTAGCCATGCTGGTTCAGTATGACTTCAATTTTGAATAAATCCCCAACAGTGTCACCAGCAAAGCACCCCCACACCATCACACCTCCTCCTCCATGCTTCACGGTGGGAACCAGGCATGTAGAGTCCATCCGTTTACCTTTTCTGCGTCGCACAACGACATGGTGGTTGGAACCAAAGATCTCAAATTTTGACTCATCAGACCAAAGCACAGATTTCCACTGGTCTAATGTCCATTTCTTGTGTTCTTTAGCCCAAACAAGTCTCTTCTGCTTGTTGCCTGTCCTTAGCAGTGGTTTCCTAGCAGCTATTTTACCATGAAGGCCTGCTGCACACAGTCTCCTCTTAACAGTTGTTGTAGAGATGTGTCTGCTGCTAGAACTCTGTGTGGCATTGACCTGGTCTCTAATCTGAGCTGCTGTTAACCTGCGATTTCTGAGGCTGGTGACTCGGATGAACTTGTCCTCCGCAGCAGAGGTGACTCTTGGTCTTCCTTTCCTGGGGCGGTCCTCATGTGAGCCAGCACTGCGCGACTGCACTTGGGGACACTTTCAAAGTTTTCCCAATTTTTCGGACTGACTGACCTTCATTTCTTTCAATGATGGCCACTCGTTTTTCTTTACTTAGCTGCTTTTTTCTTGCCATAATACAAATTCTAACAGTCTATTCAGTAGGACTATCAGCTGTGTATTCACCTGACTTCTGCCCAACACAACTCATGTTCCCAACCCCATTTATAAGGCAAGAAATCCCACTTATTAAACCTGACAGGGCACACCTGTGAAGTGAAAACCATTTCAGGTGACTACCTCTTGAAGCTCATCAAGAGAATGCCAAGAGTGTGCAAAGCAGTAATCAAAGCAAAAGGTGGCTGCTTTGAAGAACCTAGAATATAAGACATATTTTCAGTTGTTTCACACTTTTTTGTTAAGTATATAATTCCACATGTGTTAATTCATAGTTTTGATTCCTTCAGTGTGAATCTACAATCTTCATAGTCATGAAAATACAGAAAACTCTTTGAATGAGAAGGTGTGTCCAAACTTTTGGTCTGTACTGTATATATATATATATATATATATATATATATATATATATATATATAATGTTGAACATATCTGTCATTTACATGCCTAGCCCACTCATATTCATCATATTTTTTTGGGGCTTCAAGACCAATTGATCTTTTTAATCAATGGATTACAAGAACTTTTTTGTTATTTTTCTGTCAACATAGCTTGTATTTTTGTAGGACTTTGTAGGACTAGTTTCTATTGCCACCATTTGCCAAATTCGACGTTTTTTGTGTGTTTTATTACATTTGCTGAATAAAGGCATGGTTTATGGGGGTAATAATTTTTGAATCATCACATTCTGAGACCAAGACCAACTTTTTTTTCACTCAGTGTAGTTATATGGAGCTGTTTTTTGCATTACATATCATTTATTGTTTGATTTTCATTTTCTATGATGAAATGGGAAAACAGTAATGCAATTGTTTTTCATGCCATGTATGAATTGTTTGCTATGTGTTTGAATTGCTATGGACCATTGGCCTATTCTATAAAAAAAAATAAAAATAAAGAAAAGATTGGCGTTGGTGCCAATTACTTTTAAGAAATGTTATTGAACTTTTACATTTGCCTTAGTGAAATAAAAACTTTGATTCTTTGCTTACGTATTACTTTGGAATATACAACATTCCAAAGCATTATTATCAGTGTGAAACTGACTGTTAAACTATTAGGCCATGCCTTTGGCAGACTTGGAGATGTTTTTCAGGCTCCTTACTAATATTGAAGCCCATCAGCATCCAGCCATAGCAACACAATGTTTTGATGGACTGACAAAGGGAGCCCTCTCCCTCTGTCAAACTCCTTAGATGCTGTAGTGGCTAATGTATGCAGCATCTAAGGGGTTTACCGATACAGTTGGCTTGGTTATTGTCAGACTGTAGGAAGTGAATGGGGTGGGAGAGGAGAGGTTGTGAAACTGCTGTCTCTGGGGGCATGAACAGATGCCTTTTCACATCCTATTGGAATGTGGCACTTTTAAATTAGGAGGTGAACAGACATTGCTGTGATAGTAGGTGGTTGTGAGATGAATTAATTCATATAATGATATAGTCAGGGGTGTACAAAAATCTCATAGGGCCCCGTAGCAAAATTTCATATGGGCCCCACTGCCTGACACAGTTTGCCAGTACACATGCATCAATCACTCCCAGACAATGCAGCTGAGCTCCCCTAGTGGTAGCTGCATAAAAATGCAGCACTTTCATATCAAGAAGAGAGGAAGTTCATTGCAAGGCCCCTTCTCCCCCAGCCACTAGCAGTGGGGCGGGCTGCCACCACTGGATATAATACAACATTAAGGTTAATATAAACTGAATGAAGTCAATTAATACATGTTTTATTGGCACAAATAAAAGGATCTTTTAATCACAACCTTACCTGAGGACTTTTCATGGCAGTGTTGTAACGGGTCAATTTTTCTGCTTTTCTACATTGTACAACTGGCATAATCAAACTGCTAAGGCCTTGTTCACACATCAGTTATTTGATCAGTTATTTCTATCAGTTTTTGTAAGACAAAACCAGAGTGGAGGCTACACAGAGTTAAGGTATAATGGAAAGATCTGCATCTGTCCTGTGTTTTTGACCCGCACCTGGTTTTGACTCACAATAACTAATGGAAATAACTGATGAAAAAACTGACGTGTGAACAAGACCTAACCAAGAGGACCATATGCAGAAGTCTTAGACACTACAAAAACACTGAACAATGTTCTGCTTTCAGCACAATACCCATAGGTGAGTGCATAAGATACAATCTCTAACCTATCATCCATCTGAATATACCATCCTGCACAACACCATTCTCCATGTGTTTAAATTACATGCTTGGAAGAAAGGGATGCAAATGATCTCTTAACAAGCTCTGCCTCTAATGCCATCAGATGTAAGGCAGTTATCCTATAAGTCAATGTTCGACCCTTTAAAGGGAGTCTTTCACTTGTTTTTCACCTATATAACTAAGAGCACTGTCCCCACAGCAGATTGCACCCACATCCTAAACATACCTCTGTGTACACTATGTCTGTATTACATGTCCAGAAAAAGCACTTTTCTTCTGCTGGAAAACAGCTCCCAAGTGCCCAGCTGAAAGTGAAACCAAAAACAGCTTTCTCTCCCGACTCGATTTCTAACAGCGATATCTTCTGATATACTGGATATAATGCTGTGATTTTGGTATCATTTGAAAGTTTGGAATGACAACTTTCAAAGAAGGTCAGAACTATTTTTCTATCTGCTACCAATCCCAAGATATGAGCAGCTGAAGCAGCCCTCCCCTCTTCAGTCTGGTTTGCTTTAGTCACTTGCAGCAGCAGAGCCGGGCACTGGGAGCTGTTTTCGGCAGAATAAAAGTACTTTTCCTGGACAATGTAATACAGACACACAGTGCACACAGGTATGTCTGGGATGTGTCTGCAATCTTCTAAAGGGCACTCCTGTTAGTTATATAGGTGAAAAACAGGTGAAAGACTCCCTTTAACTAGGCCTTGAGACATGACTCTGATATTAAATAAGCCAGAAACTCATCTGCATCTCATTGCTGTGTGGAGGCTTATAGGCCATACATGCTCCTCTGGAATTCTGGGAAGAAAAGCATAATAAAGCTTTGTTGCACTCTGCTTTACTTCACTGTTACAGGGTTCCCACCCCGAATCAATCTTATGTAGAAAATAACAGCACAAAAGACTTGCGTCATAAGATGCTTTGTTACTAATAAATAGTGTTAGCTGCAGTCTACATTTGTAAATGTTTTCGGCATGTAAGCCTTCTTCAGACAATATGCCGCATTTGGGAAATGTAGAAAGGAAGAGAGTGTAATAGAGAGCGTTATGGCGCTAAAAAGGTAATGGTCTATTAGGCGCCTTCTCCTCCGGTCATAGCACGGCATATTGTCTGAAGAAGGCTTACATGCCGAAAACGTTTACACATGTAGACCGCCGCTAATACTATTTATCTGAATAAAACAATGCATCTTATGACGCAAGTCTTTTGTGCTGTTATTTTTTTTTTTTTTACATAAGATTGATTCTGGGAAGAAAGGGATGCAAATGAGCTCTTAACAAGCTCTGCCTCTAATGCCACCATCTGTAAGGCAGCTATCCTACAAGTCAATGTTCAACCCTTTAACTAGGCCTTGAGACATGACTCGGATATTAAATAAGTCAGAACTAGAGATGAGCGAGTAGTGAAATATTCGAAAGTTCGAAATTCGATTCGAATAGACCGCGATATTCGACTATTCGACCGAATATCGAATCCCATTAAAGGTCTATGGGAAAAAAATGCTCGCCACTTGGAAATCTCAATTCGACCACTTGGAGGTCACCAAGTCCACCCTGAAACCTCAGAAAAGGATGCCAACACTGCTGGAATGCAACTGGGACAGCAGGGGAAGCATGTCTGGGTGCATATAACGGGCCCAAGTCGCACTATTACGCCACTATCACAGCCTCTCAACAATACACTCCAAAGACAATATAACCTCTCTGTAAAGTGAGACCATACAAGGAAACCTTCTTTCCTCTACATTGCCATGGACCCCAAGCCAAAACTAGACAAAAAAGAAGATAAAATTCTGCACCCCTTAAAATCACGTTGCCTATGACAACCACAGATGGCATAGGCAAGGGGGAAAGCAATCAAGCCATCACTATTTTTCCCTCTGTGCCATCCCTGCCTTGCCCAGGCACATGTCCCAAAACATCATCCACGCCCGAGTAACACGATTACTGCAAAAGGCCATTGACCACCAACACTTTGGTTGAGGCCGGGGATGCTACATCTCCCTGACAGCACACTGGGTGAATGTTGTGGAGGCGGGGGACGGGCAAACCTGCTACCCCCACCCAAGTTTTGGGCCTTGTTCTGTCTGGATTTCCGCAACCCTTACAGACAGCTCGGCAAAACCCCTCCTTCTCCTTCTAGATTTGTTAAATCTGTCCACCACCCAGTCAAGTCCACAAAGTCCAGTCTCGTCGATAGCCTGCAGAAACTGCAGGGACCTCACTCTGACCCTCCTTCCTCCCACCCTGCCCCAATGTTATCAACCCAGTGTTCCCACCCATGCAAGAATCGCAAGAGCTATCTGAGGATTTTGTTTGTTCTGATGCCCAAACACTGGAGCAAGCTCCATCTCTAGCTGATGGTGGTGTGGAACGGGCACTAAAGGTGGAAAATGATTAGGGACGATGATGAGACACAGTTGCCAGCAAGGGAGGCTGTTGAGCAAAGTGAGGCAGTGTAAGAGGAGGTGGTTGAGTATGACGAAGTCAGTGACCCGACCTAGCTCAGTGTCATGTCTAGCAGGTAAAGCAGTGGGGATGTTGAGGGATGCGTAGGACCGCAAAAGGCAGGAAGAGGCCGTGGGCTGGCCAGAGGCTCATGGAGAAGGCAGGCTAGAGCCCGCAGGGCCGCATCTCTTCCCTATAACAGGCCCCCACACAGAGCTCTCCCATCGAGGGCTCTTAGGTCCTTGTTGTGAAAATATTTTAATGAGTGCGCAAAGTTAGCTTGAGGTGAGCCCTCGAAAAAATTATATGGAGGCCAAAGAGGTGAGACCTCTTAAAAATTGTATTAAGGCCCAAGAGGTGAGCCATAATAAAAATTGTTTGTAGGCCCAAGAGGTGAGACCTCTTAAAAATTGTTTGTAGGCCCAAGAGGTGAGCCATGATAAAAATTGCTTGTAGGCCCAAGAGGTGAGCCATGATAAAAATTGCTTGTAGGCCCAAGAGGTGAGCCATGATAAAAATTGCTTGTAGGCCCAAGAGGTGAGCCATAAATATTTTTTTTTTTTTTTACGGAGCAATTCTACGGCGGTTAAGGAGGAGGATGGCACTTCACTTTTGGCTGCTTTCCACTGTTGGAGAAGCAAAGTCCGGGTCAATCCACTTGCTGTTCATTTTGATTAGCGTCAGCCTGTCGGCACTGTCGGTTGACAGGCGGCTGCGCTTATCGGTTATAATGCCCCCGGCTGCGCTGAACACCCTTTCTGATAGCACGCTGGCGGCAGGGCAGGCAAGCACCTCCAAGGCATACAGGGACAGTTCCAGCCACGTGTCCAACTTGGAGACCCAGTAAGTGTAGGACGCCGAGGATCGGGGAGGACAGGGGTACGGTCTGCCAGGTACTCCCG
>ONZH01029369.1:0-28227 GCA_900303285.1 Rhinella marina
GCGGCGTCTGAGGCGAGCAGCGCGGAACCAGATTCTTATATTCCCAGGTCATCTGATCTGACCAGCCAATCCCTGCTATTGACTTGTAGGGGTTTCACGTGATGCTAGGTGGTACCAAAGACTCTCCTGCATGTTGTTTGGCTGAGAAAAAGGCGCCTAACATACAGGAAGAGGAAGATGCCATTTCTTCGAGTATCGTGATATGCTTGTCCGAGTATCGAGCACATACGAGTACCCTAATGCTCGAATGAGCACCAAGCTCGGACGAGCATGTTCGCTCATCTCTAATTATAATGTGTCACATCACATGTTTTATTTAAGTAATAATAATTTCACAGGATTATTGTTACTCTAAACTACATAGATGTTTGTATTCAAATGCCAATCACAAATGGATACCTACAGCTAAATCAGGACATAAAAGATTCAGAACCGCATCAATTATCTCCAGTCAACAACTTTATTAATAGAGATGAGTGAGAACTAAAATGCTTGGATGCTCGTTATTCGTGACAAACTTTTCCTGATGCTCGGGTGCTCGTTTCGAGTAACGAACCCCATTGAAGTCAATGGGAAACTCGAGCATTTTTGCAGGGGACCAAGGCTGTGCCTAGGGAAGGCTGGGTGAAAACCTGGAAACATCAGAAAATGATGGAAACACCACGGAAATGGACAGGAAACAGCAGGGGCAGCATGCATGGATGCCTCTGAGGCTGCCTAATCCCACCATTACCCCAAATTCTCCTGCAACAGCCTGGTGGTTACCCTCATGGCAATTGTGCTCACCCAGACCAAGAAAGGCGAGGCACATGCCCATCACATGTTAGAGAAGCACCCAACTAGGTGCAACGAAGGTCCATCACCCATGCCCATGCTGGCACTGCTCTCCTATCCCCAGCCACACGATGCAGGCATAAGCCTGACACAGCATGGCGGTGACACCAACAAGTAAGCAAGTTAGATGAGGTAGCTGGTGAAGCACCCAAAAGTTTAGCCTGACACAGCATGGCGGTTACACCACCAATGACTTTGTCTGACTGAGAATGCAGTGAAATGGCTTTTGTTGAGCCTCCAAAAAATTATTTCTTTTCGGAGTCCATAAAGTCGACCCTCAGCAAAAATTTTTTTTTTTAAATGTCGGTACTTGCGCCTCCTGAAAAATTGTTTTGGACTGTCTGTTTGACGCTCCTTAAACATTATTTTACACTGTCTGTAGTTGACACTGCAGAAAAATTATTTGGAGAGAGGGCCTGTAGGTGGCCCTCCAGAAAAATTGTTTAGAGAGAGGGCCTGTAGGGGGCCCTCCGGAAAAATTGTTTGGAGAGAGGGCCTGTAGGTAGACATCCGGAAAAATTGTTTGGAGAGAGGGCCTGTAGGTGGACCTCCGGAAAAATTGTTTAGAGAGAGGGCCTGTAGGTGGACCTCCGGAAAAATTGTTTAGAGAGAGGGCCTGTAGGTGGACCTCCAGAAAAATTGTTTAGAGAGAGGGCCTGTAGGTGGTCCTCCAGAAAAATTGTTTAGAGAGAGGGCCTGTAGGTGGACCTCTGGAAAAATTGTGGCAAACGAGTGCCAGTTGGACCTCTAAAAAATGGCGTTTTTTGGGTCAGTGTTAGGCAAAGACGACAAGGAGGAGGAGGAGAAGGAGGAGTAGAGAAGAGGAATCACATACATAAGTAATGTTAATCTTTAGCTGCTTTCCCCCAGAGGAGATTTGAATTCCGGTGAAATCAGAATTCAAAAGCTTTGAAACCCAGTAGTTGTATGGAGCAGAGTGATCGGTCCGGACGTTGGTATGGTCAGCTATGTACTCCATTACCATCTTTCTGTAAAGCTCACCCCTACTCTGCCTAGACTGGGGACAGTGTCTTGCTGGGGTGACATAAAACCATAAAACTGGCAAAGGCCTTGGAGAGCGTTCCCCTGCCAGTGTTGGACAAGCTGCCTGCTCGCCTCCTCTCCCCCGCTACTTGGCCCACAGAGAGGACTAGCGGCGTCAGATGGGAAGGATTGTTTCAGCTTGTGCACCAGGGCCTGTTGATATTGATTCACTCTCATACTCCTTTCCTCTACAGGGATGAGAGTGGAAAGGTTCTGCTTGTACCGTGGGTCCAAGAGAGTGAACACCCAGTAATCGGTGTTTGAAAAAATGCCTCTAACGCGAGAGTCACGGGATAGGCAGCCTAACATGAAGTCTGCAACGTGCGCCAGAGTCTCAACACGTAAGAATTCCCTCTCCTCACTGGCCTGACTCTCCATTTTCTCCTCCTCCTCTTCAGCCCATACACGCTCAAGAATTAAGAAGGACTGAGCATTGGTACCCTCTTCTGTCTCACCGACATTCTCCTCCTCTTCCTCCTCATCCTCATCCCCCTCCTCCAATACGCGCTGAGAAACAGACCGGAGGGTGCTCTGGCTATCAAGCGACATATCTTCCTCCACTGTCTCTTGCGACAAGCGCAAAGCTTCCGACTTCATGCTGAGCAGTGAGTTTCTCAACAGGCAAAGCAGCGGGATGGTGAGGCTGATAATGGCGGCATCGCCGCTGACCATCTGTGTTGACTCCTCAAAGTTGCTCAACACCTGGCAGATATCAGACATCCACGTCCACTCCTCATTGTAGACTTGAGGAATCTGAGTGACCTGACTACCAGTTCTGGTGGAAGTTGACATCTGGCAGTCTACAATCGCTCTGTGCTGCTGGTAAACTCTGGATAACAAGTTTAATGTCGAATTCCATCTTGTGGGCCCCTTGGTGAGCAAATCAGACAGATTGGGGTATGTCTTGGTGAACCGCTGAACTATTAGATTGAACACGTGGGCCAGGCATGGCACATGTGTCAGTCTGCCGAGTTGCAGAGCCGCCACCAGGTTACGCCCGTTGTCACACACAACCATGCCTGGCTTGAGGTTCAGCGGTGCCAGCCACAGATCGGTCTGCGCCGTGATGCCCTGTAACAGCTCTTGGGCGGTGTGCCTTTTGTCACCTAAGCTCAGCAGTTTGAGCACCGCCTGCTAGCGCTTACCCACGGCACTGCTGCTGCATCTAGAGCTACCGACTGAAGGCGCCGTGCCCACGGATGGTAATTCGGAGGAGGAGATGGAGGAGGAGGTGGAGGAGGAGGGGTCGGAGGAGGAGGCATAGTATGTCTGAGAGACCGTGACTGAGGTAGGCCCCGCAATCCTCGATGTGGGCAGTACATGAGCGGCCCCAGGGTCAGACTCGGTCCAAGCCTCCACCAAGTTAACCCAATGTGCCGTCAGTGATATATAGTGTCCCTGCCCGGCAGCACTTGTCCACTTGTTCGTGGTTAGGTGGACATTCTCAGAAACAGCGTTGGTCAGGGCACGGATGATGTTCTGTGACAAGTGCTGGTGTAGGGCTGGGACGGCACATCGGGAAAAATAGTGGCGGCTGGGGACCGAATACCGAGGGGCAGCCACCGCCATGAGGTTGCGAAAGGCCTCGGTCTCTACCAGCCTATAGGGCAACATCTCCAGGCTCAGCAATTTGGAGATGTGGACGTTGAGGGCTTGGGCATGTGGGTGGGTGGAACTGTATTTCCTCTTGCGCTCCAGCGTCTGCTGTAAAGACAGCTGAACGCGGCGCAGGGAAACATTGGTGGACACTGTGGAGGATCGTGGAGGCGAAGGTGTGGTTTTCCGGCGGGAGGCGCTCGTGTCAGGGTCCTTGGCAGGGGGTTGACTAGCAGAGGCAGCGAGTGACACAGGGGAAGAAGCATTGGTGGGACCCGCAGGAGGTGAACGGCCTTGGTTCCATTGAGTGGGGTGTTTAGCACTCATATGCCTGCGCATGCTGGTGGTGGTTAGGCTAGTAGTGGTGGCACCCCTGCTGATTCTGGTGTAGCACAGGTTGCACACCACAGTCCGTCGGTCATCCTCAATTTCTTTAAAGAACCTCCAGACTTGCGAACATCTAGGCCTCGTCACGGGAGCTTCACTACGTGAAACAGTTGCTGCTGATGCACAAGCTGCGGCCCTTCTTTTGCCTATGGCCACACCACTGCCTCTTCCAACCTGTTCTGTTGCAGCACTCGCCTCCGCCTCAGAAGCACTGTCTTCACTCGGCTTATCAACCCAGCTTGGGTCAGTCACCTCGTCATCCTCCGATTCCTCAGTCTGCTCCCCCCTCGGACTTCCTGCCCTGACAACTACTTCACCACTGTTTGACAACCGTGTCTCCTCATCATCCGACACCTCTTTACACACTTCTTCCACTAAGTCAACAATGTCATCATCATCACCCACAGACTGCGACAGTTGGAAAAGTTGGGCATCGGGAACGAGGTCAGCAGCAACCTGAGAAGTGGTTTGTGACTCTGGGAAGGGTCCAGAAAACAGTTCCTCAGAGTATGCCGGATCGCATTCCAAATTTACCTGGGAGGGGGCAGACTGGGGGGAAGGAGGTTGAGGTGGAGGGGCCAGAGTAGTGCTCCCTTGGGTAACGTGGGTGGACTGCGTGGAAGACTGACTGGTGGACAAATTACTTGAAGCATTGTCCGCAATCCACGACATCAGCTGTTCGCACTGTTGTGGTTTCAACAGTCATCTACCACGTGTCCCTGTAAGTTGAGACATGAAGCTAGGGAGTGTAGCTCTGCGGCATTCCCCTGCTCCCTCATCAGCAGGTACTGTCTCACCCTGCCCAGGACCACGGCCTCTGCCCTCTGCAGTAATTGAATGCCCACGCCCACGCCCTCGTCCTCGACCCTTAGCCCTGGGGTTCAACATTTTCTTTATATAAGTGTATTATATATACAAAAAAAAAATAAATGGGTCTGCTGTACTGAAACCCACAAACTTGTTTAATCTGAACAAGTAAATATATAGGTGGATAAGTTAGAGCAAAATTACGTATGTTATTACGTACCGTGCAGTATGGAGCAATTACACTGAAACTATTAGATTAGGCAGACAACCCAGACAAATGTCGCACAGAGATTTTTGTAATGTAGCTGTATCAGTGAGAGCAAAAGACCTTTTTTAATTACGTGACGTACAGAATGGGTCACCTGGACAGAAAATACGGATTGTGGCTTGTGGTGACTGGACAGCTGAACTGTGACACACAGAATGGTTCCACACAGCTGTATGAAATGGATTTGTATCACTGAGATAAAACAACAAAAAAAACTATTTTTTATTTATTTATTTATTTGTTTTTATTATTTTTTTAATTTTTTTTCTTTTTTTTAACGTGACGTGCAGAAAATATCAGAGAGCAAACTCAGCCCCTGCTTAATGTGGCTATTTTGACTGCAACCCAGAAAAATGTCACACTCAGATTTTTCTAATGTAGGTGTATCAGTGAAAGCAAAAGACCGTATTTGATTACGTGACGTACAGTATGGGTCACCTGGACAGAAAATACGGATTGTGGTTTGTGGTGACTGGACAGCTGAACTGTGACACACAGAATGGTTCCACACAGCTGTATGAAATGGATTTATATCACTGAGATAAAACAATAATAAAAAAAAATTGTTATATATGGCACTTACGAGTTCCCTAATGCTCGAACGAGCACCAAGCTCGGACGAGCATGCTCGCTCATCTCTATTTATTAGTCATGACTTCCAAAGATCTTAGATCACACTGTAAATAAATCTATGCCTCGATTTGTTAAAGCATGCAAATCAAGACAGTTACAATAACCCCAACATAAAATAACTAAACTCACTAAAACATATACAATACATGTGCACAATACTATTAATCTAAGGATATGATCATATCTACCGTCCAGCTGTCTTTCCTTACACAGCTGTGTGATGCTTCTTCTCTTCCTGTTCTTGCTTTGTTCTTTTCCTCCTAACTCACTGGACTCTCTTCGTATACACATTTTAGCCATTGACTATAATGTTACCTTCTCTGATTGGTCATATCCTGGATACTTATATATTTGTGATGGATTGTGTTTGTATATATTAAAATAAGGCAGGTTGGAGTATGCCATATTTTTTTTGCTGACATGATCTGACATGGTTTCTTGGGATTTTACACCAAGGAACTGGTTTGGTGGGCGATAATGATCAGTTCCTGTGTATTCCATCACAATTGTCTGACATCTCCTCCTCCATATCTGGGATACACAAACACAACCATTGTATTGTTATTGTAGGCAGGTATATCTATATCCCCAATACCATAAACATATAAATATATATATATATATATATACTAGCTGAAGGACCCGGCTTCGCCCGGGTATATTTGATCTATTTCATTTAATGTGTGTGTGTGTGACATAAAAAAAATATCGAGAGTGACCTCTACAGCAGCCCACCCCCTATAACTGTGACCTCCACAGCAGCTAGAGTGGCCACTGTCTTCACCCCAGAAAGTCAGACCTCACCGGCCATTCCCCCAAACGTAAAACAGTGCCCTTGGTTACCATGAAGACACACCACTAAACATGAGGCCACACCCCCTGGCTCTGTGAAGACACGGAGGAGAAGCTGCCTGAGCGTGAGCTACTGAAAGGGTGGACATCCCTATGTCCATCCAGGCACTGTGCTGGACTGAGGACAGGAAGCCAGAAAACCGGACTGTCCAGCCTAAAGCCGGACAACTGGCCACCCTAACATCAGCCTGCCCCTAGGGTGGCCAGAGGTCCAGTTTTAGGCTGGACAGTCTGGCTTTCAGACACCTCTGTCCACTGTCCGGCGCAGTGCCTGGACAGACACAGGGATGTCCACCCTTCATGGCTTCACGTTAGGGGAAGGCTGGACATTCTAGCTTTCAGACTACCTGTCCTCTGTCATGCACAGGGCCTGGATGGACACAGGGGGCGTGGCCTCTTTTTTAGGGGTGTGGCTTCATGGAGACCGGTGGCGCGGCTTCACATTGGGGGAAGGCTGGACATTCTGGCTTTCAGGCTCCCTGTCCTCTGTCATGTGCAGGGCCTGGATGGGCACAGGGGCATGGCCTCTTGTTTAGGGGTGTGGCTTCATGGGGACCGGTGGCACGGCTTCACATTGGGGGAAGGCTGGACATTCTGGCTTTCAGACTCCCTGTCCTCTGTCATGCGCAGGGCCTGGATGGACACAGGAGGCGTGGCCTCTTGTTTAGGGGTGTGGCTTTATGGGGACCGGTGGCATGGCTTCATGTTGGAGTAAGGCTGGACATTCTGGCTTTCAGACTACCTGTCCTCTGTCATGCACAGGGCCTGGATGGACACAGGGGGCGTGGCCTCTTGTTTAGGGGTGTGGCTTCATGGGGACCGGTGGCACGGCTTCACATTGGGGGAAGGCTGGACATTCTGGCTTTCAGACTACCTGTCCTCTGTCATGCGCAGGGCCTGGATGGACACAGGGGGCGTGGCCTCTTGTTTAGGGATGTGGCTTCATGGGGACCGGTGGCACGGATTCACGTTAGGGGAAGGCTGGACATTCTGGCTTTCAGACTACCTGTCCTCTGTCATGCGTAGGGCCTGAATGGACACAGGGGGCGTGGTCTCTTGTTTAGGGGTGTGGCTTTATGGGGACCGGTGGCACGGCTAGATGTTGGGGTAAGGCTGGACATTCTGGCTTTCAGACTCTCTGTCCTCTGTCATGCGAAAGGGTCTGGATGGACACACGGATGTCCTTTTGAACAGCTCACTCTCAGAAAGCAGCACTGTGCTGTCTGAGCATGAGCTGCAGGGAGAAAGTCACACTCCCTCCCACCCCTGCAGCTGAAAGAAGTTGAGTTTTACCTTCATTTTTTCAATTCCGGTCAGATGCGGAGTGGAAGGGGCGTGGCCATAGAAACCTGGTGTGTGTGTGTGGAGACTAACTGCCTGGGAGCTTCTATTGGCTGATAAGGGTCATGTGACCAGGCTGCTATTGGCTAATGCATTTTTTGGGAATATCTCAGGAACGGTACGTCCTGGAGAGTTGAAAACTGTTCTAAAACCTTCCCGGACACCTGATGTACATGTGTGGCAAATTTTGTGATTGTAGCTGCAGCGGTGCGGATTCCTTTAGCGGACATACACACACATACACTCAGCTTTATATATTAGATATATACAGTATACAGTAATGTGGTTGACATAGAACTTGTACACATCAACACTCCACACCAATATTTCCTGCCTGACATTCCTCCTGGGGCAAATACAGGAATCTCACAGGAATTTACTGAGGTGTGCTGGACATGTACAGCCAGAACAATTATCTCTAGGTAGGGTGAAAAGTTGACTATTAATATAATACAACTTTATATTAATAATTTACTTCTATGAAGAATAGGAATAAGCAATTATGCGCCATTGTGCGTTTGGTAACAGTAAGAAGGAGTACTAATGCTGTGTCAGGATTACAAAGTACATATACGACGGTGGCAACAAATCATTAATACATTCTGCTGTGGCTTTTTGCTGCTGACAGTCTAATTCCTGTACCTGTCATTGCAAGATCCTAATCAAAAGATTCATATAAGTCAAGCATAATACAGTCTGATTTTTTTTTTCTTTGGAGAAACACAAGTTTGCTTTTATTTGATATTCTGATAGAAGGAAAATAATACAGATAATTTCCCGTCAGTGAAGCAAAACATCATGATAGTCCAGATAAACATTTCTCTCACAGTGAGACTCATACATTTGTGGTAAGATGAGTTGAATAATGAATGTACCAGAAAATGTGGCTGTGCCCACACTTTAAGCGTAAGAGTCAAGCAATTTTGTCACTCTGTTCAGTTTCAAACTGTATATTGTTGTGAATACTTTCCAAAATATTGCAAATTTTTAAAAAAGTTATGTTGTAGATTTAACCCCTTAAAAGGGTTTTCCTGTTACAAAAAAAATGTCTCCTTTGCATAGGATATGGGATAAGTGTTAGATTGCAGTAGTATGACCACTGGGACCCCCACTGATCATTAGAATGAGGGCTCATGTCACCATATTTTAATGGAGCCACAAAGACAACACACTGTACCAGGGCCATAATTACATCTCATGCTGACCAAGGCAATGACACTAAAAGCAACCCAATTCATTGGCTTTTCTCAACACTTAAGGGGAGATATATCATTTAGAGTGCTTTTATATCAGCCCTATTTATTGATGTTCTTTTGCTCTGTTATGGGAGCAGAAGAAAAAAAAAATAACAGTGCTGGATTTGGCACATAACTGACATGAATTGAGACTATAATAGGATCTAGATCTAGCAAATCGAAGCATCTGAAGTAAGCCTCATTTCATACAGTCTCCACCATTTCACTGTGAGCTGAGTATTGAAAAATTTGTGATAAGTGCTTACTAGTGTTGAGCAAGAACCTCTGTGCTCGTATGCTTGGGTGCTCTGGCTGAGCACTAGGGGGTGCTCGAGTGCTCGGCCGAGCACCCGAGCATAATGTTAGTCAATGGGATTGAACCAGGCTCGGAAGAGGGGAGGGTGTCTGGTTAATAGAAAAAGGTCAGAATCGCGACTTCTCCTCTTTTACTCCTTTCACTCGTAAAAGTATGCTAATTAACTGAATTTGTACGCATTAGCGCACAATGCGTAGCATAAGCATACAAATTTGCATGCATTAGCGTACAATGCATAGCATTAGCATACAAATTTGTACGCATTAGTGTACAATGCGTAGCATTAGCATACAAATTTGTACACATTAGCGTACAATGCGTAGTATTAGCATACAAATTTGTATGCATTAGCATACACTGCATAGCATTAGTGTACAAATCAACATTACAGTGAATGCCCGTACTCTCCCACAGCGAACAAACGTGCGGGGAAGAGACTCAAGCATTGCGCTCGAGTACACTCGGTGTTCGGCCGAACACTGAGCGGACCCGAGCATAGGCATGCTCAGCCGAACAGCGAGTTCAGCCGAGAATGCTTTCTTAACACTAGTGCTTACTGTATGCACAAGGGACAGTATTACAGAAAACTTTTAATTGTATAATATTAGATAGTAACAGTGCAGGGACAGTGAAGGGACAATGTAGGGGGATCGTAAAGAGAGTTTTTAGACACTGTAGGAAGAGCATAGGGAGAGCATAGGAAGACTGCAGGAACAGTGCAGGTTGAGTGTAATCACCATGTGCATCTTGTTCACCTGCTGCCACAATCACAATTAAAGTTTGAATTTTACACAGCATTACTGTTTAACTACTGACAGATTTGCAGTTAATCTCTTATTTTAAATATAGAACTACTGTGCCACATTTTTAAAGGGTGGTCTAATATATCACCGTCTGCATCCTGTTGAACTGCTGACACATTTGCAGTTAATATTTTATTTTATATCTAGAATTATTGTGCCTCAGTATTAAAGGGCGGTCTAATATATTGTTGTCTGGATTTTGTTGAACTGCTGACATGTTTGCAGTTAATCTCTTATTTTATATATAGAAATACTATGCCACAGTATTAAAGGGCAGACTAATATATCGCCGTCTGCATCTGTATCTTTCTGTTTAACTGCTGACACGTTTGCAGTTAAACTCTTATTTGGTATATAGAATTACTTTGCTGTAGTTTTAAAGGACGATCTTATATATCGCCGTGTGCATCTTGTGCAGTGGCTGACACAATCCCCTTTAATCTTTTAGGTAATATATAGAATTACTGTGTCTCAGTATTAAGGGTAGTCTACTATATCACCATCTCCTTCTTTTTGAACTGCTGACACATTTGTAGTTAATCTTTTACATTACTGATACCGTTACTGTAATATATGCTGGGACTTTAATTACTACAGCTGCAGGTGTAAAATATCACCATGTGCATCATGTTCTACTGCACTGACATTCAGAGTTAGTCCAATATTTTAATGATATAGTTAGTTGTATTTTGCCCTGTACAAGCGTACAGTGGACCCAAATACATGATCACCAATACAATCTGTTAGCAAATAAATATTCTGCATCTGTATTGCAATCACTGATCCCTATTGCAAACTGTATTGAGAGGGTCTCCTGCACCTGTCGCCACACGGTGATCCCTTCAGTGTAGCGCACGTGCAGCCCTGGACATTTAAAGGCATCACAGACCGGTTATTGCTGAATGGCACTGGCACTTCGAAGATGTTAGATTCGGACCTGGGGTCAAATAACTACAGTATTTAGCACAGAGGAGTCTCGGATTATCGAAATGAACCACACAAATTGCTACACCAACTTGACTCAAATTCATTCTAGCTAATATGTTTTTTAAGCGAAAATATATTTCTTATTTTTTGCTCTATTCATTTTTTTTTTTTTATTTTGATGTAACTGAAATGAAGTTTATTATTCTGGGAACATAGAATACATAAATAGTCTGGTCATGTACCACAGTTACTGAAAACCATAATGGTCTTTCCTCCACTGTCCTGTTAACAGGCTACTTTTTGTTTTGACACAACCAATAATGCCTAGGTGCCATGTAAGAGTGAGCTAATTAGTTCGACTGGTTTGGAATGTGTCTTGAATTTCCCAAAAAGTTTTGACTGAGACAGGGAGAGACAGAAAGACTCTTTCTCATTATGGAGAACATCTTGTATGTGTAGTACATATGTGGAGTATTGTAGGCCAGGAAATACCCCTCTGGGTTTCTGGGAAAGATATTCAAATTAGCTTTCCTACCCTTGCCTGATGCAAGCAGGTGTACTAATTTTCATCAGGAGCATTGACTGACTTACAGCTATACTCCTCATGCATACTCAACACCTTACATAATGAGAAATAGAACCCCAACCAAGGCCTCTCAGGCAGCCAAGAAAGTTTTCTTCGCTGATAAGAGGGCTGCTCAACCTAAGCTGGACCAATCAGTCTCAGTGCCAGTGGTACATGCTTTCTGAGGCAGGCTATTTAAACAGGCAGTTGCTGGCCTTCTAAGCCTCACTAGCTAGCTGTGTATTTGCTACTCTGGATCACTGACCTTTGCTGACTTTGACATTGCATCTGATTACTGATTTTGAAAAGGAAAATACATACAATGCAACGGCACACTGCTGACCAGATAAAGCACAAAATGCCATAGAGATATGAAGTATTCTGGAGCTAATTCTATGCTTGTTTGGTAAATTAGAGATTCTTGGCAAATATATTTTGTACAAAATTATCTGGGCCCGTTCACCAAATCGTCCAGGTGATCTCTGTAGAACGGGAACCTAACACTATTTCCTACCTGTTATGTGCCAACCTTGGCTTCCGTATAATCACGGGGTGTTTGGTTCCACATGCATGCTGGGTCCCTTCTGCCTTTTGCCATTTGTAGTGCTTCAAAGGCCTCCACTAATACAGGGATGCAGGTACCAAGTGTCAGGACCGGCAGTCATTGCACCCTGGATATGTGGCTACTCCATTTGGTAATGCACTCTTGACTAGCCCCGCCTGCCCCATAGGCTGATTTTAACTAGTGTAACTATAAAGCCGAGTGGACTCGGCATGCATGATTGGTACCTGCATCCCTGTATTAGTGGAGGCCTTTGAAGCACTACAAATGGCAAAAGGCAGAAGGGACCCAGCATGCATGTGGAACCAAACACCCCCTGATTATACGGAACCCAAGGTTGGCACATAACAGGTAGGAAATAGTATTAGGTTCCCGTTCTACAGAGATCACCTGGACGATTTGGTGAACGGGCCCAGATAATTTTGTACAAAATATATTTGCCAAGAATCTCTAATTTACCAAACAAGCATAGCATTAGCTCCAGAATACTTCATATCTCTATGGCAGTTTGTGCTTTATCTGGTCAGCAGTGTGCCGTTGCATTGTATGTATTTTCCTTTTCATTGCAATCAGCCATAGCAACGTGCACCTGCGCATTGGGATGTGCTGACTGAAAACCCCTCTTTTTTTTCTTTGTAAGTTTGTACTGGAGGTGTGGCTACTCCATTTGGTCATGCACTCCTGACTAGCCCCGCCTGCCCCATAGGCTGATTCTAACTAGTGTAACTATAAAGCCGAGTGGACTCGGCATGCATGCTTGGTACCTGCATCCCTGTATTAGTGGAGGCCTTTGAAGCACTACAAATGGCAAAAGGCAGAAGGGACCCAGCATGCATGTGGAACCAAACACCCCCTGATTATACGGAAGCCAAGGTTGGCACATAACAGGTAGGAAATAGTGATAGGTTCCCGTTCTACAGAGATCACCTGGACGATTTGGTGAACGGGCCCAGATAATTTTGTACAAAATATATTTGCCAAGAATCTCTAATTTACCAAACAAGCATAGCATTAGCTCCTGATTACTGATTTTTGCCTCTGACGTGACCTCCTCGTCTTTGACTCTGCTAGTTTGTGACCTCGCCTTTGCCTTCTGACTTTGTCTCTGAAGTTTTCTCCTGGTTCACTTTGCTATGTTTATGTATCTGATTTTGGATTCTGTTCAGGTCCTAGTTTGGCCTCTCTGGGTTTCACCTCATTCCGTCTCACTACTCTTTTCCCATTTTAGTTTAGCCCCCTGCACTTAGCTAAGAAGGGATTGCTGCCCAGTTGTGGGCTATCACTTCAGACAGATCATGCAAGTAGGTAGGAATAGTGGTGAGAGTGGAGCACGGGGCTGCACTGTTCCCTACCCTTTCATGACATATGTCTCCTTTCCAAAGAAGTGGAGGTGCAAGCACAGCAATAGATAAACATATAATAAATTAAAAAATCACTGATTGGGCAGCTTGAGGCTACCACCAGGGAAAATATTTTTTATGAAAAAAGCAGTGATTGAACAGTTTGAAGTTGTCACTTAAAAAAACTTAGTGGAAAAAAATTAGGAGAAAATTTATCTATGAAGTACAAAAAAAAATTGATTTAGAGATGAGCGAACTTCCTTTTTTTGTGGCGGCTTTGTCAGACTTTCTCTGTATCTCTCTCTTTCTCGATCTAGAGTCTTTCCAGGTTCAAGTCCTAGCAGACTGGAGACTGTTACATACCATCTTTCAAGGCAATTGGAGCAGAACTGATTTGTACACAAATCAAACTTAAAAAAAAAAAAAATTGGCACCAGAAATTCGGACCAGAAATGGATTTCAATAAATGTTCTTATCTCTAATACTTATATAACTGTAAACTTGCACACATGAACAATATATATTCACATAAATAATGACCCCCTTAGCTATGTCCTGTAAGAGTAGTGTAGGGATGTGGTATTGGTAGTGAGCAGAATGAAAAAGTAGGCATTAGGAGAGTCAGACTCAGCTTTTGTGTGGATGCAGAGTTCTTGTTAGTGTAATATATGTATTATATGTAGGAACATGGGCCAATAGAGAGGATAGACAGCACTACATGTCCCAACTGCACAGTCACTCATTTGCCGAATGGTTGTGACTAGTGATGTTTAACTCCACTGATAATTTACTCATGTACACAAGCTGCCTCTGCCTAGACAAAGCTTCTTTCCCTCTAGTGCATTCTTATGCCCTGACCTATGTGGTAGTAAGCTAAAAAAAAGGAAGAAAGAAAGAATAGAAATAAATATACTTAGTATAGTGCTGCCCCCTATATTCTGCTGCCTGAGGCACCCACCTTCAGGTGCCTAGTAGCTAGTACAATCCTGTATCTGCTATAAAATGAAAACCATTTGCCTAAGGGCTCATGCATCCGATCCACATTTTCCACCAGTCGGATGTGAACCCATTCACTTCAATGGGACCACAAAATGTCTGTATGTCCATTCCACAGCCCCACAAAAAATGATCAAATGAAAAGGTGAGCTCTTGACATCTGTTCACATGGTGCAGTACTGCACTGTTGCCATTGCTGTGGTGATGCTGTGCCAGTGGGCTGATGGGGTCCAGTGCCAGGGTGGCTTTGTCTAGCAGCAGGGGAGCTGTTGAACTGATGGGTCCAGCCACCTGCTGGTTTGGTACTTGCCACATGGTGCCATGCCAAATTAGAATAGGTACTGACTTGTAAAGGCAACCTTGACGTGGTTAGTGGGCTTATGCATTTTGTTCAAAACGTATACCAATGCCAATGTTTTTAATTACATTGAGAAGCTATGTCAGTTATGCTGAGAAGCAAAGCAAAGGTCTCAGGTTAAAGCTCCATGTTCTTGGCTGTCAGGAGGCAGCTGAGTCATGGAGCTTCTATGTAAAGGTGCTGCACACAGGGGGCAAAGCTCAAGTACGTTTTAAAACGTCCATTCAGAGATAGAGATCCACTACCAGGACATTTATAGTCAATGGGCAGACTGGAAGTGGTTAAAGTAAAAACGCTGCATTTTTAATGTTGACTCCCTCCGTATACCACTTGTATTCTGTACAATTTTTGCTAACATATGTCATAAATGTTAGTTACATGTATAAATATAAATTCAGATTTTTTCTTTCCTGAGCTTCCTCATAGATTGAGATTATCCAAACCATATCTATTTTATGTTTGAAATCAAAGAACAGATCCTCATTCATTTGTTCATAGCAATCAACCATGTTTAATTGCCCGTAAACCTCGGCGCAGTATTCTTCACGGACGATTATCACAGGCTCTCCACCCTCAGCGGCCTTTTAATCACCAGAGATGTATCTGCCTGTAAATTATGTAGGATTTTCCTCCTACGAATGAGGTTAGATTACTTGTAGGTTTGCCTCTTGAGGATTTTATTCCTCAGTTTTCCTGAAACATTTAGTATGAAGCATATAAAACTCTCATCTGAACTATAACTGACTGAAGGAATATATTTACTTTGTTCTGTACAGAGAAATAATAGTCTATTTACTGAACACACTCTACCGCAACCTAAAGTTTCACCTTGAAAAAAAAAAAACTCCATCAAATTCAGAAATCTTCAATAGACTTGATTATCTTTTTTTCAACTTCTGTCCATATCCTTATAAAACATAATAGCAGAGTTCCTTCTCACAGATCTGCCACAATGACTGTTTTACGTCATAGGTGACACTTCATCCAGTTGCAGTTTTTTTGGACAGCAGTTGTCACCAAATTACCTGTCTGAGCTCCAGCACCACATTCTGGGGCTCAAGCACTGCAGCACGGTGTCGGGTGCTCTGCTAGGCCGTACACCCCTGGTGATGTGCCACGCCCCTTGCTGAGGCATAATTTAGATCACGCCCACCCAGCTGTCCTGCTTAAGCCACACCCCCTGGTGATGCACCACTTAAACTTCGGCTTGACTTGGACCTCTCTCTCTGCTCTGCGATTTTGTACCCCGTTTCCCATCCGGTTTTGACCCTTGGCTTGTCTATTTGTGAATACCCTCCTCTCTGTGATTTGGTACCGTATTGACCTTCCGGCTTTGACCTATTTCTGTACGACACTTCTCATTGTGTTTGTCACTTTTGTTTTCTGTTCTATATGAACAGGTCCCTGCAGTTTTTACCGTGGTGCTAGGTTTGGCTCTCTGCACTTACCAGTATAAGGATGGTTGGCCAAGTAGGCAGGGACAGTGGTTTGGGTGCCAGCTAAGGCTTACCGTGTGAGTGTGTCTCCCTGTCTATGGTCGTGACAGCAGTTCTTTACTTTGTGGTACCCTTCTATGAACATCATTCTTGTTCAGTATTTCATTTTCTTCTAACAGTGGACATATAAAAAAAAGGTATTTAAGTTTGTGAAGTCTTCTGTTGTTTTTTTGTGGTTGCCCTTGACTTTCTCACCTTTCTCAGTTTCTCACCTCTTTCAGAATTGCAGGTTGTGCTCTTGGAGTGATCGCAGCAAAATGCCCACTCCTAGGGAGATTAGCAACAGTCCTGATTCTCTCCATTTGTAGATAATTTACTTAACCATGCATTGGTGTACACTCAGATTTTTAGCAATGCTTCCGAGATCTTCTGAAAGTTTTTTGCATTGGGGCATGTTTCTCACTGACCAGTGTTTTTTAAAAATACAAGATTTTTCTGTAACCAGGCTTTGTGTGCCTTAATCTAATGGGTGAAGTACCAGCAACACCCACAATTCCAATTTCATCTTATTAATTGAGCACTTTTTGACAATTAATTTTTGGACACGTAATTAACACATATGATAACTTAATTTTTCTTCCTGCACTGTGGATGTTTACACAGGACAACATATGAACGGTACAACTTTGTGCGCTATTCTGTTAGATTGTGGTTGTTGACTTGAATAACAATCTGCCCACATTTTATCAGTAATAGATGTGGAAATCAAGGTAATTTCAAGGCATTCACTCACTTTTTTTTACCAGAGTACCTCCATGTACCTCCATGTGTCTCCATGGTTACGTAGTACGAACAAAGTGTATTCAATTTGATGTTGCAGTTATATGTTCAACTAGCTTAATACATACGATTAATGTGAATCAGCTGGACTGTCCAACCATTCAATATTCAGCTGATTTCAATCTAAATAGTATGCTCAACCTTATGTTCTGTCTGCTCTCTCTTCTTAATTTTCCACCTACAGTATAAGAAAAATTATCACATGACTGCAAGATGAGACTAGCCTTTGTTTGCTAATGGTAACCCTGGAGACACGTAGGTATGCATAGGACCTATATATACATAATGGTAAGATAATTTAAATCAAAACTATTTTGAAAGTTGCTTACTTTTTATTATTATATGCATTGGAACAATTTAGAAGATGGTTGCAAATGTGTCCTTAAAATATGTTATACAAATTATTAGAGAAGCATGCCTTTAACTTCGCTTATTAGCCACTTCTTATTCTCCCTCTGCCCTACTCAATTTACAGTAAAATTATGCCTTGATTGATGAGTTAGTCTATTAGTTCACTGAAGTATCAGATACTGCCTACAGTAGTATAGAGAGAGGGGAGGAGGGAGACAAATGTAGATACACACAAGATACACACACAACTGTTGCTTCTAAGGTTGTGCTACAGAGTAATACGGGAGCTGGATCTCCGCTTCTGTGTGTGTGTGTTATGTATAGGAGACATCATAGCAGCTAGGCTCCAACCTCTAGCTCAGGGAAAACTGACAATTAGAGAGGGAGCCTGCAATAGGGATATCTGGTAAAAAATGCAGGATACAAGTCATATAATGGTCAAAAATTGTGCTATTTCTCATGGGTACACAACAGCTTATTCCATAAGTTCACCTGAAATGATAGGTACAGAATACAGTCTAAACATGCAGAGGTTCACTAAGGAGTAAATGTTATCAGTAGAGTTGAGCGAACGTGTTCGTAACGAGCACTGTAGTGCTCGGATCCCCTGTGCTCGCATGGCCGCAGCCATCCAGATCCGTCCTCCTCACCCGTCTGCAAGTCATTGGGGATGGATCCGTTTGGTATGACACACTTGGATTTAGGATTTTTTTGCCTTCCTCTGGATCAACTTGCAAGATAACAGGCCGAACTGGATGGACTCTTTCAGCCAATCCAGTTATTCAGTAGAGGGTGATAGTGAGCACAGGAGAAAATATATGCCTTGGTATAAATCAATTTTGTTTTTCCAGGCAGAACAAGGCAGTTGGGATATAATATCTGAATATTTTGATTAATTAAAATAATTGAAGAAAATGTTCATTTTTAAATTCTACGTGTAAGTGAATTGGTCTTCCTGATATTTCCACTGCACTACATTTAGACAACACTAGAACAGGTTATATAAGTATAGAATGAGGTGTGTGGCAATATTACTAGCAAATCAACCTTGTAAAAAATAATCATTTGATGTCTCCAGTCTGAACTACTCCAGGGATCTTGGTTTCTTTGAAAGCAAATTATTTATAGAAACGAAAAAGTGAAATGAAAACTCAAAAGATAGGCCTCAAAGTAATCTCAGGCATACACACAGGGAGTGTGATATAATTTATAGGTGATTATAGAGAATGATAAGGATTCTGGAGCTGTGATAATGAAGCTTTTAGTTTTCTAAGTACCGTAATCCCTTTTTCTTTTACCTATCTTTGTATTGTCTGTCTGTAACTGTAACTTGTATCCAGTGTTGTTACATCATATTAAACCGTGGAGTTTAATAGCTGCTGAGCTGCTGATGGAACTAGGTTACTAGAGATGAGTAAAGTTCTTAAAAATTCAATTCAGCTGCTTTGCCAAATTTTACAAGAAAAAAATACTTTGTGATGAATTACTTAGTCGCGCAGCACATTTCTTTGAAGTAGCAGGCACAATGATGGGAATTGCGCCGCCTCCAGTAATTGAACCACTCAGACACTGCATTCATCGCTGATCACAGCATATTCAGATGAATATTAAGACCTTTCAAGGGTTAATCAATTAAAAAATAATAATAATTAAATCATACTTCCCTTTTCAATTTGAGTATGAAGATCCTGTGCAAAATCTCACGTGGTGCGTGATGACGTCATCATGTTGGCTTACGTGGTGATGTCATACGTCACTGCCCCTGAGATTTTGCACAGAATCGTCAAGCAAGATTGCTGCTGCTGCCTCTTCATGCGCAAATGGATGAGTTGAGTATGATTTTTTTTTATTTGTACTGCTATTTCAGGGAAAATTGATTTGTCACCGTGAATGACAAGCACATTTGGCTTCCAGGTGAATCAAATTCCACTTTGGAAACTTCGATTACACTACCATTTACCAGTATACTTGCTGCACACTGGGTGGGATAGTCCTAGCATAGACAGGAGTCCCAGATGATAAGGATGGGTCCCAAAGGATAGCATTCTGTATATGGCTTTGTATAACTTAGGGCATTCTGGGGATAGTAACATAGTAACATAGTTTATAAGGCTAAAAAAATACATATGTTCATCCAGTTCAGCCTATTGTCCTGCGAGTTGATCCAGAGGATGGCAAAAAAAAAAAAACCCTCTGTGAGGTATAAGCCAATTTTTCCCACTTTAGGGGAAAAAAATTACTTCCCGACTCCAATCAGGCAATCAGAAAAACTCCCTGGATGAATGACCCATCTCTATATCAACTCACAAGGTGTGAGTAAAGAAAGGAGGTCTTTGACATAGTGTGCTCTGACAGTAACTAAGCTTTGTGTGCCTTTAATAGGCAAAGCGCATGAGAATACTTTCAATTTCAACTCTTTAACCGAAACACTTTTTGACAATTAGCTCTTAGACATGGAATAAATTAAAAACAGCACCACCAAATAGTCTTTAAAAATGTGCTTAACATAAAAAACTTGATTTAAACAATAAGTAATTTTCTGATAACACAGAATATCCTTATTTGTGATCAATGTAAAACAATTAAAAAAAAATCATTAAAGAAACAAACACACATCTTTTTCACAGAAATTGCAAATTAGTGGCCATGAATTTTAATCAAAACGAAACATACAATATTTACAAAAGTAATATCAGTATAATACTTCATAAAATGTTATTACCATTTCATGAACATATAATTACTGCACCAAATGCCGCTGAGGACGCAAATTCTCATTCCAGAAAAGATGAACTTAAAAATGATTTGTCATGGGCAGTTCTGAAATAATTAAACAGATGATTTACTGATCTTCCGGCAAATTAGAATCCAACAAAATGAGTATAGTCAATAAACAGGGTGGAATCTGGGACCACCAACTGCTATTTAGGCGCTATTAATGGAATGGAAATCTCTTTACTGAAACAGCACCAAAATAATGAATAAAAGAGGTTGCATGTGCAGAGTAGGAAAACAATACATTTTATTTTCTAGTAGCAGCGAGCATTTCTAATTTTCAGGGTGATTAACTTCTTAAAGGCATTCTTCTCAAGTAGCTATTATGTTATTACTTTGAATTAAAGCTTGAAAACACTTGTTTGTAAAGATAAACAATTAGCAAAGTATGAGGCTGAGTGTGCACAAAGAAGGCAAAGTTTAAGCAACATATTTAAAGGGATTGCCCACCCTTGAGCATGCTATTGAATGTCTTAAAGGGGTTTTATGGGATTTAAGAGAATGTGCTACCTATGCACATTTTTCTAATTAAAATTACACAGCTATAGTATTTTTCAAATCTGTTTTATTTTCTAATTTTTTTATTGTCTGCTGTACAGGATTATGAGGCAGCCATCTTGTTTGAGCTGTTATCAACAGCATTTAGAGATATGTTTAAGAAAGTCCACATGGACCATTTCTTTTAGTTGTTATTAGAAAGTTTTCTAGATATGCTATGTGACCTTACCTAGCTACTGCATCTATTCTCCCGGCAGGGCTCTGTTTTCCCGGCTGCAGCAATGACGTTACGTTACTGACATCGCAAAACTGCCAACTCAATGCAACAGCATAAACTAATCAAAAAATATATAGACTAATGCTATACTTACTATATAAATGAATGTGAGTTACTTAGCAAATACATTTTGATCAAAATCATTTGCGCCTATTCACCACAGCATGGTGACCACTTTTGGATGGCAGCGTACGCTAAACGTTACCTCTTAGGCCCCTTTCACACGAGCGGGAGACTCGCATGTCTCCCGCAACGCATCTACAGGGCTGGACTCCGCACGGACAGGGATCGCATATAATGCTATGCGATCCCTGTCAGTGCGGAGTCCAGCCCTGTAGATCCGTTGCGGGAGACATGCGAGTCTCCCGCTCTTGTGAAAGGGGCCTTATGGTGCCAATTGGCATCCAATAAATTTAGACAAGGCAGATTTCACAAATATACTGAACTCACTCTGTATGCCACCTTGCCTAGTGCCAGCAAACCTCTAATGAATACAGGGAAAGGAGGCTTCAGCTTTATACTACACTAATTAAAAGTCTACATTGATGACATGATCATTGTAGACAAACACTGGCCTCAGCGGTGCACTGATGAAACCAGTGATTGTCTGCAACGGTCATGTGTATTCAACTTGATGTCACTACTGCAGCCCGAAAAACTGAGTCCTTCTGGGAGAACCAGAACAGCGGTGTGGGATCTGCCAGGTAAGTAATCATCTTTTATTCATTACTGGTTGATATTGAAACCAGGCAACCCCTTTAATACGGTAGTTCCAAAGAAAGAAAGAACGCTAATTGGTGTAAAAGATACACTACAAAGTAGTGCAACTGTCAAAAAAAGAAAGTAAAAAAGTAGGAAAGGGGGGGACTCCCATCCAAGATCCAAAAACTAACACAGAAGGGCTGTTCAACCAGAGCCCCCAGGCCTTATCAAACTTGTCTGGGTAATAGCCTTGATTTATCATATATTCACTCAAAAATTCTTGCTTACTTGTGCAAAAATGTATGTGTTTTTTTGCATTATTACACCACTCACCAGTTTTGAAACATGGGTGGGTAAGTGGGTGTGGTAAGCTATGTCAATGTATTTCACTCCAGATTTATCACTGAGACTTTTTAAAAAAGTCACAAAAAAGTAACAATCTCACTCCAGTAGGCGGATGGAGCAGAAAAACTGGAGAAGACAAAAGTGTTAAGTTTACGGATAAGACAAATGTATCAAATAACATGATACATTTGATAAATGTCACATAAAGTATGCCAACTCAGACTCAAGCCAAACTGACTTCAAATATTGCCCTCATGATAAATTCCCCTCAATGTTTTTAGTCCCAGGAAGGCGTCCACAAGCTACTACTTATCACTTGTACAATTTTGAGCAAAACTTTTGCATTGCAGGGTATGGTGCAGTCAGCACTACCCTTTTACATAGTACTATCCGATTACAGGGCTGGAGACTTCAGTAGACCCATGAATACAATGAAAATTGCATGACATACTAACGAATGGCTAAGATACCGTGGCTGCTATTGACTGCGGCATCTAAGTGGTGAAATAATTGGGATTAGAGTTTTCTCTGATCTCGCCTATTGTAGGCAGCGGTCATCTGTATAATGCATCCAATGACGGGAAAGGGTTCAATATTTTCCAGTATGAGATGAGCTGAGTTATAAGTATAATTAGCATAAGACTGATACAGGTAGTGGCTAGAGATGAGCAAATCGATTCGTCGATTCGTTGATTCATATCAAATCTTTTTTAGCTGCGAAGCGAATCCAAATATTAGGTGATTCGCTTCGGCTTTGTACGCATTCGCTACGTAGTTTGTCCTACAAATTATACGCTATTGCTACGTACAGTATAAGTTTCTGTATACGCTGTTGCGTACGATTTCAATTCATTAGCGAACTTTTACTGTTAGTTCGTTTATCGTGTGCAAAAGCCTGGGAAGAAAGCGGTCACCTGACCTAATGGGCAGGGCTTGCTCTGATTGGCTCAGGCTCGGTAAGCCAGTGACGCATCACTTCTGCTGCGACTGCTGAGACGAGCAGAAGCACTGTGTGTAAAGTTCTGAGACTCTGAGACCTGTTTTGTGAAAATTGGGGTGTAATTGCTCTGGGAATCCATATTACAGATATCAGGGATACTGCAGGGCAAGTGCAGGGCCAGTTCAGGGCTAGTATTTAATCAAGCAGGGAGAGAGAGACAGGGAGAGATAGAGAGCGATAGTAAGATACAGGGACAAAGACCAGCTGCAGGGCCACAGAGTGAATTGAAAAATGTCTGGAATGGATAAGCAAAAGGGGTCCAGTTCCAGCCAGACTTTGAGCTTTAAAAAAAGGAGAAGGTGGCACAGGGCAGCAGTGCCAAAAGGCCTGTACCCGGAGCATCTACTAGTAGTATTTGCAATACTTGGCCATTGTTCCACCAGGCTAACCCACCGAGGCACAAAATTGTAGTGGAGGAGAAAGTAGATGAGGTAGTGGAGTAGATGGCACGCTCATCTCAGTCTCAGCCGGATGATCTGCTGTCATCTGCTGATACAGTATCCATATGTAGCCAGGGGTCAGACTCGTCCTGCTCCACTATTCCACCCAAGCAAACCCCTTCATTTTCTGCCACCTCTCGGGCTTCAGTGCTTCCTCCTAGTGGCGTCCCTTCTGCAATTTCTAAAAAAAGAAGCCACCGAAGCCCACCATATAATCCAGCGGTTATAGAGGACAGCTTCCTGAGGATTCTTAGAGGGCAGTCAGAGTTTGGACTGCCCAGAATTGTCAGTTGGTGGGGAACAGCCTAATTTGCATTCCCAAAAATGTGTTGTGGAGGAGTCTGATGATGAATCTGATGTGTTAGACCGGAGGACCTGGGAAGTGGATCGGGCTGGTGAGGAGGATTTGAGCTCAGAGGAGGAGGGTGGTACTAATGGTGGCAGCAACAGAGGGCAGAGGCGAGTTAGGCCCAGGGCTAGTGCTCCCTGGGAACTAGCGAGACCCCAAATATAGTGGGGCCGGCACCAGGGTGTAAGCGTGCAAGGGCTGCAAGCTTGGCCGGCTGTGGAGGGTGCACGTCGGGTGTGTGGAAGTATTTTACCACTCTACCGGGGGATAGCAGTATGGCCACGTATCATTTGTGTAAACAGAAATTGAGCCGTGGGAAAGCCACAAATGTTGGGACCACTGCTCTGTGGAAACATTTGAAGCTGCGTCATGCTGGCAATTTAGAGCAGCCCATTAATACTAAAGAGCTGGTTACTTCTCCCGGGGTCCCTTCTGTCAGGCAGGCCACATCCAGGGCCATAGCTCAGCCCGCATCCCGGTGTGTAACTAGTACATCCACCTCATCATCGGCCAGTGCGTGCATTTCTCCACCTCCTCTCATTCGGCAGCCGTCAATTGCCGAGTGCGTGGCCAGGAAGCAGTTTTACGCCACAACTAATCCGACAGTGCGCAAACTGTATGGTCACCTGACAAAGTTGCTGGCTGTGCAGTCTCTGCCATACCCTAGCCAGCATTACTTCTCCAACAAAGCTATCTCCGCCCACGTGGCTGACAATATTGGATTCTCCCTGCAGCTGTCTCTCTGCAGCACGGTGCACGTCACTGTGGACACCTGGAGCAGTGCTTACGGCAAGGGGCAATACATGTCCTTTACTGCCCACTGGCTGAATGTATTTAGTAGCAGTGAGGCAGGAACCCCCCAGCAACCCGGTCAATTGCTGTTGGCACCTCCACGTGCTTTCCAGCCAATATTGCAGCAGACCACCCAACAACTATCCACTTCCACCTCCATGGACAGTCCGCCTGCTGGAGCGTCAGGGCAGCGAGTTACCTCCGCTCCTTCATATCACATGTGCCAGGTGAAACGCTGCCATGCAGTGTTAGACTTAGTTTGTCTTGGCAGTAGCAGCCATCCAGGCCAGCGCTTGCTGCATTACATGAAGCAGCAAATAGCGTGCTTGCTGACTCCACGGCAGCTGGAAGTGGGCAAGGTAGTGAGTGACAATGGGACAAATATAGTGGCAGCGCTGTACCTGGGTCAATTCTCGCATGCTCCCTGTACGGCACATGTCCTAAATCTAGTGGTGCAAAGATTTCTAAAAACATTCACTGGCCTGCGCACAGTGCTGGCAAAGTCGCGGAAGCTTTGCACTCATTTCAGCCATTCATATGTATCTCTCCACGCTCTGGTGGAACTGCAGCGTCAAAACGGTCTTCTGCCACACCGCTTAATAGGTGACGTGGCAACCCGGTGGAATTCCACTCTTCATATGTTGCAGCGACTCCTAGAGCAGCGTAGAGCAGTGGACAATTTTGTCCAGCAGCAGCCAGAATCTTCCAGCATAGGGAGCAGGTGCGGCTTTGATTTCCGGCAGTGGAGGCTGGTCCGAGATGCCTGCACTGTTCTAAGGCCCTTAGAAGAAGCCACCAAATTGGTCAGCCGGGACAGCTGCGGTGTGAACGACATAATTTCAATAATATTTGTGCTGGAAAAGACACTCACGCTCATGCAGCAGGGGGCAATGGGGGAAGGAAATCCTGGCCATTTGTCTACCCGCCATGCTGTCACTCTAGGGGAGCCCCAATGCCAAAGTTCCCTTGTGGAGCAGAAGGAGGATGAGGATGAGGATCTTCAGTTAGAGGAGGGGGAAGAGGAGGAGGATTTTAATGAGGATGATGATGACCAGGAGGAGGAGGAGGAGACACAGCTGGAGGATGAGGATGATGAGACTTTCAGGGACTCAGCAGTTTCTCAGAGAGAGGCTGAGATGGAAAGAAGTGGCCTCTCAGGCACGCTGGGCAGGATGGCGAGCTGTATGCTCACATGCTTACGCACTGACAGGCGTATCCTAAACATAAGGCAGACTGACGAATACTGGCTGGCGATGCTTCTGGACCCGCGGTATTATTCCAACATGGGGGATTGTTTTCCTCCCCAGGAAAGGGAAGAGAAATTAGTATCATTGCGGGAGAAGCTATGTAGTAACCTGGCCACAGCTTTTAGCCAGCCCCAGCCTGCGGCCAGCTTGTCTGAGAAGGAGGTCCGGCCGAGTCATCCACCTTCTGCCACAACCAGCAGCAGCCAGTTAAGCCTAATTAGTATGATGCAGGAATTTTTCTCTTCAGGCTCCCAACAGCTGCAGCCAAGTGAGCAGGCCCAGATCACCCGCCTCAATGAGCAGGTTCAGGCGTACCTGCAGCCTGGCTCACAAAGCCTCTTCTCAGACCCCCTGGACTTCTGGGCAGGCAGATTACAACAGTGTCTGGAGCTGTCCCACTGTGCACTAGGGCTTCTTTCCTGCCAAAAGTAGGGATGAGCGAACTTTTGAAAAGTTTGGTTCGCATATACGCATATTTGAGAATTTACACTAATGCGTGCGCTAATGCGAACATTCCCGCACAAATAACGAACATACAGTCTAGCGTTGTCAAAGGTACGCTACTTAACTGAATGAATATGTACGCATTAGCGTACGCATACACTGCGTCTGCGAACATTCCTACTCAAGTAACGAACATATAGTCTAGCGTTGTCAAAGGTACGCTACTTAACTGAATATGTAAGCATTAGCGTACTCATAAACTGCGTCTGCGAACATTCCTACTCAAGTAACAAACATACAGTCTAGCGTTGTCAAAGGTATGCTACTTAATAACGTGCACTAATGCGTAAGCTAATGTGTATGAATTCATAAAATGCGTTTACACATTAGTGAACATTCTCAAATATGCGTATATTTAGGGTATGGCATATGGCATATTCCATACCCTAAATATACGCATATTTGAGAATGTTCGCTAATGTGTACGCATTTTATGAATTCATACGCATTAGCGTACGCATTAGCGTACATTCTCAAATATGCGGATATTTTGCGTCGCCGTTATTTTAACCAGATTCGTTACGAATAGAGATGAGCGAGCACTAAAATGCTCGGGTGCTCGTTATTCGAGTCGAACTTTTCCCGATACTCGGGTGCTCGTTTCGAATAACGAACCCCATTGAAGTCAATGGGAGACTCGAGCATTTTTGCAGGGGACCAAGGCTCTGCCTAGGGAAGGCTGGGTGAAAACCTGGAAACCTCAGAAAATGATGGAAACACCACGGAAATGGACAGGAAACAGCAGGGGCAGCATGCATGGATGCCTCTGAGGCTGCCTAATCCCACCATTACCCCAAATTCTCCTACTGGGGCATGTGTGGTATTGATTCTTTTCAGTTTAAAATCGTATACGTCCCCTATCTTGGGACCATATATTTCATGGATTTTTTGACCACGGAAAAGGAAAAAGAGCTTGCTCTGGCCAGGGGAGTGTCTTTCCTACTTCAGCTAAGGGGACATGTCCATGCTCTGCCTATCACAGGTCAGGAGGCAATTAAAAGAAGAACCAAAAAAAACATCAGTACAATATCTAATACATCCCCTATCCGGGTAAATTGTTTGTTGAGAGGGCCTGTAGGTGGGGGGCAGGCTGGGGGGAAGGAGATTGAGCTGGAAGAGCCAGAGGAGTGCCCCCTGGGCTAGCATGTGTGGTGGTGACAACAGCCGGATGGATTTGGAAAAACTATAGCATCAACCGGTACGGTATGTATTCTTCTGAGTTTAATACCGTATACGGCACCTATCCGGAAAAATAGTTTGGAGAGAGAGAAAGAGAGGAAAAAGACGTGCAGTATGGAGCAATTACACGGAAACTATTAGATTAGGCAGACGTGGTCTGCTTAATTGCAACCCAGACAAATGAGAGAAAGAGAGGAAAATGACGTATTTTTAAAAGTGACGTTCAGTATAGATCAGGGGTGCACAACGTTTTCTGGGTGGGGGCCACATTGTCCGACTGAACCAACGTCAAGGGCCGAAAATAAAATTTAAAGGGGTATTACCAAATGAAATACTGTATTTCTGGCAGATTGAACACACATTGTATACCATTAATGTCTAGTTACAGTTCCAGTCCCATCTAATGGGAGAAATACATGAAAAATGCATGTGAGCAGCCACAAAACATGGACATACATGTCTGTTACCAGATGGATGGGGCCACACAGAATGGTATCAAGGGCCGCATGTGGCCCCCGGGCCGCAGGTTGTGCACCCCTGGTATAGATCAAGTGTGGTATGTGTTCTATGTATACTACTCAGTTTAATACCGTATATGGCAGCTATCCGGAAAAATAGTTTGGAGAGA